>JANDJZ010000236.1:0-58585 GCA_027943245.1 Acanthamoeba sp. SK_2022b
GGCCCCAATAGTGCTCCCTGCGCACGACGTGACAGCAACAACAAAGCGCGTTAGCGGAAGTGACCGCATCACGCGAGACGACGCGAGACGCGTGCGCACCACTCGGGAAACGAGCGCGTGAGGTAGGCCACCAGCAGCACGGTGGCGCAACGCCGTTCCGATCCGGCCAGCTCGGGCAGTTCGGCGGCAGCCCACGCCAGGCACTCCTCTTTCCGGGGCAGCGCCGGTAGGCTGACCTGTGTTGGCTTATATCAGCCCATGCGGACATATTGCTGCGTCTCAGCAAACGGCTTGCGCGGTGGGCGAGTACCAGCAGAGAGTCGAGATCCCAGAGACCGGCGGCGCTCTGCAGCATGATGATCTTGCGAATCGCGCCCCTGTGCTCCTCATTGCGCCGCGGCTGTCGCTCGTGCGCGTCGCTCTCGGCGACCTCCCGCGCCGCTTGCGGTGGCACGACGGCCTGCTGCTGTGTCTTTTGTAAACCCTGATGAGTGAATACTATCAACGCGAGGGGGGGGGGTGATGAAGTGCAGTACTGCAGCGTCGACTTGGGAGGCCGGGAGTATGTGCGACACTCTGCGGCCAGTCGCCGGGTCGATGACGGTTACGTGCGCCTTGGCGCTGCCGTGCTTGCCCGTCTTCGATCTCGCCATGTCCACCACCGGATACACTTTGCCTGCCATTGGGCGTTGGGCGTCTCGTGTTATTGGGCGTTGGGCGTCTCGTGTTAGGCACGGGGGGGGGGAGAGAACGACATGCGGCTTGGGAGGTGGAGAGGAGGGCGGGCGAGCGTGCGTAGTACCATCGATGGTGATAGTGCGCAGGCGATGGGCGGCGGAAGTGCGTCGCAGGCCTACGGGCCTGAAGCGGCGATGAACCACGGAAGCCTCCACGGCGTCATTGCGCTCCTCAACTCCGACAAACGCCGTGTGCTTGGAGAGTACTGAATACCTGGCGAGCGTGCGTGCCAATGGCACAGTAAGTGCGTCAATAAGAGAATGGCCCCGGCGCGCGAGAGACGAGTGGCACCGCAGAGAGAGGTCGATGGCCCTGCGAGCCCGAAGAGACGCGGCGTCCGTCGCCAAGTCGTTTCCCGACTGCGCTCCGCCTTCCAACTCCCTGCGCCCAGTTAGGTCACAAGAGCGAGTCGGAGAACGGCAGTGTGGGGGGCAAGAACCTACCTGATCGCCGAAGCCGCAAAGAGGCTGTGCAGCACTCGTTGTCCCTCCACGACCCTGATGGCCGACAATGGCACGCCAAATCGCAGGAGTTGCTGGGATGACGCGCCGTCGGCGTTCCCCATCTGTCGAGCTTCGAGCGCGACTTGCTCCGACACCAGCTTGCGTGCGTGCTCTTGCCTGGCCGCCTCATCGCCTTCGCCTACTGCGGTAGCGTCGGCAGCGAGCAGCGCGTAGACGGTGAGTCGAGCTCCCGAGGCGATCGGCGCAAAGTGCTCCGGTGTCTGCTGGACGACTCCGAGCTCCCCCCAGTCGATGCGCAGCTGCAGCAGACGTGAGAATTCGATCGAATAAAACGAGTCAAACGGGGGGATGGGCCAAGGCGTACGTCGCAGAGACTCGGACACAGGGCACGGTTGAGCTGACGGAGGACGGCGTCTTCGACGTCGACGTCTCGGGCCACCATCTCGTGCTGGCCTCCTCCGGCCAGGGCCAAACCCTCCACCAGCGCCTGCACGCCAAAGATCCCGTGTATCAATTGAAGCGTGCCCCGACAATGTCAGTTGCAAGTGGATAGGTACTCGACTGGCTCCTTGGCCTATGCCAAAGGTGAAAACCCTCGTCACACCGGCGTGGCGTCGCACAGCCTCGATGCACTGGCCGGGATTGGAAACTGTGCGTGCGTGCGTGCGTGCGTGTGTGCGTGCGTGCGTGCGTGCGTGCGTGCGTGCGTGCGGTGTGCGGTGCGTGGTGTGTGGTGCGTGCGTGCGTGCGTGCGTGCGTGCGTGCGTGCGTGCGGGTGTTGAATGTATCATATGTGCGTGGGTGAAGACGCTCAGCGTGAATCAGATAAGTGATCTCCAATGGGTGAACGGCCTAGCTGCGAACGCCACCGGGCGCACCTTCGCCATCAGTAAGAACAAATATCTGTCGCAGCGAATGGACCGCGGGAGGCTTGTCGAATATGGCGAGGAGCGGCTCCAATATCTCGGTTCCGCCTGAGTGTGGCACAAAGCGTCAGCTGATTTAACTGTGGGCCACCTCACGCACACAGACAGGGCACCTACCGAGATCAGCTTGCATGGATCTCACGTGATCGGTGGCGGCTTGGAGTGACAGGTCATCATAGGCGACGCTGGCTTCCTCGAAGAGGCGCTTAGTCGACGAGCCAAAGCCGATGATGTTGAACCTGTCGCCCTCGCTGATGCTGCGCAACAGCATCTGCAACGTGTCTCTAACTTTTTTTTTGTTTTGACAATCAGAAGTGGTCGTCAAGCATAATGGGAGGGTGTACCATGCGCTATGCGACCCCCGCTCATGCTTCCCGATCTGTTCTGGGCATTAAGTGGTGTCAACAACGAAGGACAACCAAAGAACAGGTTCGTAGGGCGTGCCTGTCAACGAGGAAGATGAATTCTGAGGACACCATCCGGCCGGTGAAGGTCGGGCAGAAGGACAGCATCAACGCCGTGGACCCAGCCCGATCGGTTTCCAGGAGAGCGTTGGTTCTGGCCCCACCAAAGGTGAAAGGTTAGCAGGGCGCAAGCCCACATCGGTGAGTGAGGCTCACCCAATATCCGTTGCTAGCTGGACGCGAATGACGAGGTCTTCCTCCAGAGCTTCCATCGACGAGGAGGTGAAGCTGACCACTGCCTCCCTGCAATCCCCTTCTATTGCCGTCTCTGCTTCAGGGTAGCTGGCGCTGATCCCCTCAATGCGTGATGTCATCGCTATTCGCGGCACATGAACACACAGAGAGCAGCACATCAGAGAGGATCACTGGCTAAAGCGTTTGTTAGAGACCCCCAGCGCACCGAAGCTGGCGTAGAGGGTGAGATCTGCACATGTCGGAAGGGAAGCGGAGCCCACCGGCAGCGTCAATGCAAGCTAGAGCGAGAAGTTGCATCAACTGGTTGGCGCAGCTACGAATGTGAGGGTCGAAAAGGAGTTGGCCCGCACCGTGCTGTTGCTGACGGTGAGGTGCGAGATGTAGCGCAACCACACCACAGCTTGCCGTCTAGGCGGCAAGAGGCCAACGCTCACCGAGAACACCTGACCATCACCTTGAGACACAGGCAGCATCGATTCTTTGCGTTAAGGGGACGGCAGGCCGAGGAGTGGAAACGACAGGTGGAGAACCCTGTGCTTGCAACAGGAAGGAGGAATGGCTGCTCGCCATGGCGTCTTCATACTTGTCCTTGGCCTCGTCGATGGGCATCAGCTCGCTGTGTATCTCCTGGCCGCCCTCTACCTCCACTCGAAACTCTGGAGGTTGCGTTGACGTCGTTGAGAGCTCGCCCGGCCTCCCAAGGATGAGCGCAAGGAACACCTACCGCATACGGCGGCGTTGGGAGGCAGCGCGAATTCGTAGAGGGCTTCGAGGGGCTGTTCGGACGGGTCGTCGTTGACGAACGTCTGCTCCAGTTCCACGCTTGCGCCACACTCCACCACGGCTGCAGTCACCGACACCGCGTACAACGTACCCGCTCTCTCTCCCTCCCGATCGCGCAGGGACACCCTGCCACCGCGACCCGCAGTTGCGTCCATGTGGGGCAGCAGATAAGATATTCATGTTTTTTCTTTTCTTTTATTTTTATGTGTCTGTTCCTTTCGGTGAACCCCATTCTTCAAACTAACAAAGACCTTCGGTGTATTTGTATTTACATAGCTCCCAGAGAGAAAGACGGGCCACGATCAACGATCACTCTCTGACAAAGGCGGGAAGGTTGGATGCCACGGAATTAGCTCTTGTGCACGGGTTGGAGTGAAGAAGGGAATGCGATTACTTCATCTTGGGTTGGTCGTCGAGGTAGTCGATGCAGTCGTAGGCCGTGATGACGCCCAACGGCTGCGAGTTGGCATATCTATCCGTCTCGAAAGCTTGGTGGAGGGGGGGTGAGATGCGCTTCGTCACAATTGATGGCACAAGCGCGCGTGAGACGCATAGTGGGCCCGGGGACAGATGTACCGGTGACAGGCTTGCCTTGGCGTTCGTCCTCGCTCTCCGCGTTGGTCATCTGTCGCCACTCACCGATGGGCAAATGCTGGATCTCGTTCTGGAGCATGAGGCTGATGCAGTCTATAAGGGTGTAGTGAGGCGCCGCGACGACCAGGTTCTTGCTGATCACGTCCATGATGTTCGTATCTGGAGACAGAGCGAGACACAAGATCAGCTTTCTCTGGATGAGCGACTATCTTGTCCCAGGGACTAGATCGGTGACGAACCCTTGGACTTGCGGCCGGGACGGATGATGTTGTTGAGGTAGTCGGTGCCGGTGAAGATGCCGACCATCTCTTGCCCTGCGACGATCGCCAACGCAGGGTGAGCAAGCACAGCCGAGGACTCCTGCGCTCATCGTAATGGGGGAGAGTACCTTTGGTGACCACAACGTACGTCGCGTTGTTCTTGGCCATGCAGGTGAGAGCGTCGAACACGGTGGCGTCGCTGTTGACGTAGATTCCGGTGGACTCCTTGCCCTCCTTCTCGTTGTCGAAGAGCACTCCCGCCGACGCAGTGTCGGCGTCTGGGCCAGCAGCGATGGAGCCAGTGAGGCGGAGGGACAGAGCGCAATGAAATGTTTGGGGTGCAAGGAGGTACCATCTAGTATGTCGGCGTCGCCAGCGTCGAGGAAGCAACGCACGAACCAGTTGAGGAGGTCTCTCTGGCCGAGGATACCAGTCACCCTTGTGTCATCGTCGGTCCAGTCACCTGTGGGCCCACAAGTGCGTGGTTCATAAGGTCAACAATCAGCGCCAGGCAAAGGGACAAGGCGACGTCGTGTAGCGCGGACCAATGTCAGAGACGACAGGCAGGTAGCGCACGTCAGGGCCCTGTGCCATGATCTCGAGGCACTGCGCCAGAGAGAAGGCTGGCGTGACGCACGAAATCTGCAGAAAACAATGGCATGAGCCGATACACGTTCAACAGAAGCAGTAGAGAGTTGTAGAGGGTTTCGCGATGGGAGACGATGTACGAACCGTCTTGTCCATGACGTTGGCGATGGGCGTCTCGCGTGCAAATTGGTTTTTGAGTACCAGGTTACGCATGCAGTCGATACGGCTCATCATGCCGACGTGTAGCTGGGTCTCGCGACCGCGCACGATCACCGAGCCGATCTTCTTCTGACACATGAGCTCGATGGCGTTGATAACCGGCTCGTCCTCGCGCACCTCGTGCACGACGGCCGCATCGCCCTTCTTGTGCGCCAGCATCTGCTCTACGGTGACCGAGTTGATCAGGCGCGAGAGCGGCGTCAGCTCGTTTTGCTTCGCCAGCTTGCCCAGGTCGAGAGTTGCTCGTGCCAGCTCAACTGCATACTCGCGCTGTTGGTGTTCGAGCGGCGATGCAGCGGCTGGTGCGGTCAGCCGAGTAGTGGACAGCACGGCAGCGGCAGGCAGGGCGCCTTCCTTGAAAAGTGTGGACGCCGTGGCGTCAGAGGTTCTCTTGAGCGGACCACTGCGCCAGGCGGACCGCAAGGACGGCCGTCCACCAGAGCGAAGAAGCAACATGTTGCGGGTCCTTCTCATCGTCGAGTAAAGTCAAAATGACAAATTCGAATCCTTCTCAAGGAGGGTACAGTGCAGATTATCGGATGACGTGGTTGAGGTTGTGCAAATGCTCGTGAGACGAAGCAAAGGGTGCAGGCGAGCCATAGCGCCAACACTGACGTTGTTGTGATGGACGAGTTGGCACGTGGCCAACGACTGCGCGACGAGTGCCAACAATGCGACCTGGCTCTCTTCGGTATTTCCCCCATCGACATAGCATCATTCTTTGAATGCCAATAAAATGCCATTATGCGGCAACGAACATCTCAGAGCTTGGCGCTGGTGGGCTGCGTCACCTTCTCGGCGATGATGATGCCGTAGCGGAAGGTTCCAGAGCTGTAGCCGGCCCTCATGCTCTGGAAGGCGCGCAAAAAGGCGAGGGCCTCACCACCTGGTAAAGAGAGACTGTAAGCAAAACGCTCTCGCGAGTCCTGTCCTGAGAAGAGAGATTGGCTACCCTTGGTGAACGCCAGCTTCCACAGCGTGGGGTTCAGGATGAGCTCGGCGCAGATGTCCCTGCACGAAGCCGATAAGATGAGTGTCATAGCATAGCTTTGGGGGGGAGGGGCTCGAGCGTACCAGGTCTTTGATACGTGGGAGGTGATGTCATCAAAATGAACGACCTTGAAGCCGTTCTTTTCCATGAGGCGCATGTACTCGCCCATGGTGTTAAGCTCGGGCAAGAGCATGCTGTGCATTCGCAGACCATGCATCAGCGCCGCGCACGTGAGGAAACACACAGAGAGGGGGGGGAGAGACGCCTTACCCTTGCTCAATGGGCACGATGTACTTGTCGTGCTGTTCTTGCGAAAGGTTGGGGGCCTTGAACCAGTCGGCGAGGATGATCCTGCCTTGTGGCTTGAGCACGCGCTGCGCCGAGCTGAAGAACTTGTCCTTGCGCGAGAAGTGGCTAAGCACTTCGCAGATCCAGACAAAGTCGAAACTGGACGAGATGGACGAGGAAAAAGGGTGAGCTAGGGAAGGCACTGGCCGCGCTCACGACGTAGAGCAACCGCTCACCTCTGGTCGTCAAAGGTCATGTTCTCTCCGTCCATGCGGTGGAAGCTGGTGCTCGCCTGCACGCCCTCCTCCAACGCGATCTTCTCGGCCATCTCGCGTTGCACCGGGCTCAGTGTGATGCCGGTCATGCTGGCCTGCACTCACACGCGCAACGTGCGTAAGAGCTCGGCATAGTGTTGGGCCCATTGGGCCAGTAACGTGGCATGCGCACCTTGAGGTTCTTGGCCAGGTGGATGGACGTTCCACCAACGCCGCAGCCTGCAAGCAGCGCACGGCCACCATACGGCACCGACGGGGAGTGTCACGATGAAGGGCAATGACTTTCTGTCATGGAGTGAGGGAAGGAGGGAGGGTACCGACGTCGAGCACCTTGGCGCCGGGCTTCAAACCGCCACGGCTGATCATCTCTTCAATCAAGCGCACCTGCGCGTCTTCCTTGGTCTCATCACCCTTCACCCAATAGCCGTGGTGGATGTGTCTGACACAGCGCAAAGATGTATAAGCACACCCAAAATCTTGAACAATTGTAGGGGCACTGCAGTGAATCGCTGTACCGGCCCCACAAATCGTGGTAGTACGGCGAGATCTCGTCATAGTGCTCCTGAATCTTGGGCTTGAGATCGTCCGACATCTTTGGCGCAAGCAGTAGTACGGCTCTGTTCTCCTGGCGGGACTCGTACCCGTCGAGAGAGCCCTGCTGTTGGTCGCTATTCAAACCAATGGCAAAATATCTTCTATTTTATATTTTATGATACTTTCTGCCACCGTATCAGAAACCGCCGGCCGATCTTGCGTGGCACTCGTGACATGCTATGCGACACAACGTGGTCGATGCTTGAGATGCTTGAAGGAGATACGGTCGTGTGATTTGAATGCGCGCGATCGTCTGCGATTTCGGGCAGGCGAACGAGAAAAGTGGCGGAGGGAACCGCGACCCGGCCCGTGTCGCAAACGCGGTGGCCACGACGTGCAGGGACAGCGGCGAGTGGTGGCCGTGCTCTCCAGCGAGAACCCACGCAACCTCCCGCATCCTCTACTTCATCCGCACGCCCACTCGCCGCGCACACCGCCACCATCTCGCTCAGGGCCGTTTACTGTGCAGGTTCTGCCCTGAAGAAGTTGATATAGCAAGGAGAGAAAGGGAGCATAGAGAGACAAGGAAGGTCAGCCAAGCAGAGAGACAAAGCGCAGAAGTGGAGAAGGAAAAAAAGCTAGAGAGAACGCAGTGGCAACTTCAGACCACCCGAAGCAACGAAACGCTGCGGAGTTGAGCCTCTCCCTCACGAAGAACAGGCGAACACACTTTTCATTTTGCCTTTCCATCTTTGCGTTCCTGCTGCTGGCATCAGAAACAGCGCTACACGTTTGAGAGAGAGGGATGTCTGCGGCCAGCACAACGGCCACGGAGAGGAGATTGTTTGATAGCTTCCTCATCGTGGGCCTCACCACAACAACCTCGTCGCCCCCCGCCCCTACGCTCTCATCTACCTTCTCCGCCGTAAATCAGCAGCCCTCGTCGGCGGAGAACGGCTCCAAGAACATCCCCGAAAACGGATTCGAGTTCGATTCCCTCACGTCTTCTTCATCTTCGGTGACCGATGTGACGTCCTCCATCCTCTACCACTATCCGGCCGGTGGAGACGCCGACCCCTCTTCATCTTCAATCAACCCCAAGTCCCTGTGCGACTTTTGCTTCCCCGACCTCGGGTCCTTCCGATCCAAAAAGACGGGCAAGAAGTGGAAAATCAAACGCGAGACCTTCTCCTTCGTGCTCACCGACACCAAGGGCGGCAAGGTAGCTCCTCTTCCCTATTCGTGTTCTCTGCGCCCCCCCCCTCCCCAAAGAACGAACTCTTCGTTCTTTGACGACGAACGTGTTCTCTCTGTCTCCGCGGCGATCGTGTTCTTTGTTTGGTGGGAATTTGACCTCATTATCATCGTCATGTGTCCTGTGTTGTCGTGCAGCGCTGGGGCTACTGCTATCGACGGCTGTCTCCGGTGACGTCCTTGCCCGTATGCTTCTGTCTGCTCTCGTTCATCCCGTGCTTTGGGTTCTTCTCCCAACTTGTACAAAAGCTTAGCTCCATCGAGGAAAGAACCAAAGGTTTGCCCTCTCTCATTTTTTAATTGTTTTTTTAATTAATGATTTTATTCCTAATATTCGTTTTCAGGCGATTTTACAATGTACAAGCCATTGTTGGAGGACATCTACGCCCGTCCTCTCCCCGCTCCGGGCCACGCCCTGATCGTGCCCCTCCCCGCCACACTCACGGAACCCCTCGTCGACAGCGGGCGAGAGCGAAAGAAGAAGGACCTCTTCCGTGCGTGTTCCCCACTTGTCCCCAATAATTGTCGCTCCACGGGTCATCTCACGCTCCTCTCTCCTTTCTCCTCCTCTCCCTTCTCCCTCCTCTCCCCCTTTCTTCGTTGGCAGTGCCCGACGACCATGTGTTTGATCCCGAGACGGAGGAGTGGACATTCGCTCGCCCCGAGGTACCCGCCCCGCCCAGCCCCGCCCCGCACGCATGTTGGCCACTCGGCGCGAAGAAGGCGAGCAGGCTTCCGTTCAGTGGTGTTGACCCTCTCGAGGCGCGGTGGCTCATCAGGACAACGACTGGATGCTGGACGACATCAACGTGCTCCCGCTCACCCGCTTCCTCTCGCCGAGCAACATCCTGGCGGTCTTCACGTCTCTGCTCGTCGAGCGACGCATCATCTTCGTGGCCGACAACCTGTCGGCCCTCTCCTCCTGCGTTCAAGCCGCCGCAGCACTGCTGTATCCGTTCTCGTGGCAGCACATCTTCATCCCGGTGCTGCCCCAGTCGTTGCTTTCGTTCGCCTGTGCCCCGATGCCTTACGTCATCGGTACGCCCCCCCCCCCGCTGAGAGCGCTCTCCGGTGAACCAGGCATCTAGCTAATCAGAGTCTGTTGTGTGTTGTTTGGTTGGCCCGGTTTCCTCCTCAGGCGTGCTGCGCAGCTCGATCACGGAGCTGAAGAAGATGTCGGACGCCATGGAGGAAGTGGTGGTTGTTGACATCGACAACAACAAATTCTACGCCCCGCCGGAGCTGCTGGACAAGCGGTAACTGCCTCTCCGCTCTCGCCAGCGTCGTGGTCGAGCCATTTTTGATATTTTCTTAATATTATTAATCAATGCCTTTTTTAATAATTATGACATTATCAAATTGCTGGCCAGGTTGCTACCGTCGTATCTGTCCGATCCTCTGCTGCATTCGTTGGAGATCGCGTTCAAGGAGGCGCGGCAGACGCTCGGCCCGCTCAACTCCTATTTCCACCTCCGCAAGAAGGAGAAGGACGAGCGGAAGCAGATGAAGCAGAAGCGGGTCGAGGAGAAGCTCGAGCGCGACATCCGCTACGACCTGGGGAACGCCTTTGTCGGCTTCTTCATCGATCTGCTCGGCAACTACAAGGACTTCATACGACCCGTCAACGAAGGTGCGCTCCCCCCCCCCCAATCCGCGCTGCTCGCGAGCACAGGCAAGCGCAATGAGCGCGCTCACGTCGACCGACCCTCGCGGACACTGCAACTGCAGGCGGGATACGGGAGGGCAACTTTGACCGCGTGGCGTTCGTCGAGGCCCAGCCCGAGGACGTGCGGCCGCTGCTGGAGCTGATCGTGCAGTCGCAGCTGTTCTTCATGTTCATCGAAGATCGCAAGCGCAAGGAGGCGGAGGAGAAGCGCAGGAGCCGCGAGGGCAAGGCCTGGGGCGACTGGAAGCGCAGGGAGCTGGAACGCGAAAACGACTCGCGGCGAGGCGGCCAGCGGGAGCGCAGCGCCTCTCTGACGCACGCCTCCGGCTCGTGCATTGCGTCGTTCTCGTCGTCATCGTCATCCTCTTCTTCGTCATCGCCGTCATCCTCTCTATCGTCGTCCGCTTCGTCGTCCCCCTCCTCTTCATACACGGCCTTCCCGCTTCGCTCCTCGGCCTCGGCTCACGCCGGCCCTTCGTCCTCGCTCAGCTCCTCCTCCTCTTCCTCGGTCTCCTCCGCGCCCAACTCCTATTCGTCCTCGTCCGAGTCGAGCACGCGCAGCAGGCCGGACAGCGGAGACGTCGCGGCTCGCATGCAGCGCAAGATCTGGCTGCAGTCGCGCTTCAGCATGTACGAGAACGGCGACATATCGCGCGAGGACCTGGCCAAGCGATGGAAGGAGATCGAGAAGGAGGAGAGGAAGATGGAGAAGGAGAAGGACCGGGAGCGCAGGAAGGGCGAAGGACGCAAGAAGCGGGCCGACGACTCGGCCAAGAGGGCCGACGATCGCGCGGGCGGCGACGGCCTGCTCACGCGCAAGGAGGACATCGCGCTCCTCCTCGACCGCTCCCTCCAGAAGAAGATGTCGGGCGAGCGCGACCGCGAGCTCGACCGCAAGGTCCTCGGGGCTCTCGACCATTACAACTCCGGCACTGTCGACGCCGACGAACGCGCCGCGGTCCGGGGCGCCGCGGCCGCGGCCACGACCACGACCACCGACAGGTCGTCTTCGGGCCCGTTCGCGTCCTCGGGCAAGGGCTCGCGCATCAAGGCGGCGAGCGAGGGCGGCAAGCGGTTCAATCCCATTCTGAAGGTGTCGTCGGAGAAGCGCAGCGAAGGCTCCAGGTTCGACTCCCCCTCACCGCCGCCTCCACCGCCGCCACCCGCCATCCACCACCACCACCCGCGCCCATTCCATCCGCCGCCCTCGCGCTTCGCTCTCCCCTCGCCTTCGGGCTCCCTCATCCTCCACGCCTCCAAATTCAATTCCCCTGGCGCGGCGCAGACTTCGTCTTCGCTCCCGCGTTCAAATGTCATCCCCATTCCTTCTTCTCTTTCTTCTTCATCATCATCATCCTCTTCTTCAACTTCTCCGTCTTCTCGTTCTCCCAAATTCTCCTCCCCGTCTTTCTCCTCCATTTCGCCCTCCTCCTCTCCCCGCTTCGTTCCGTCTTTCCTCCCCTCCACCTCTCCCACTTCCCGTCCGCTTCCCCCTGTGAAGCTTTCTTCCGGCTCTTCCGGTGTTTCTTCTTCTTCTCGTTCTTCATCATCATCTTCATCACCTATCATCAACAACAACCCCACAACCACCACCATCACCGCCACCTCTCCCTCCCTTTCCTCCATCCTCTCACCGCGCCATCACTTACCTTCTCCCTCCCCCTCTTCTCCCTCCCCCTCCTCTCCCTCTCTCGCGCCCTCTCTGGCCTCCTCCGCGTCCGGCTCTCGCCCTCTGCCTCCCGCTCCTCCGTTCCGTCGCTCCGCCTCTCACCGTCCGTCTACCTCCTCGTCCTCCCTCTCTCCCCCGTCGCCCTCGCCCGCCCCCGAACCTCTCCGTATGCTTCCTCCCCCTCCCCGCCCTCCCCGTGCGTCGTCGTCGTCGTCGTCTTCGCCATCTCCCCAACCATCGACGTCGCCGTCGTTCTCGTCATCGATCTCTGCGCGCACTCGCCCCAACTTCCCCGTGACCTCGCTGGGCTCGTCGGTCTCGCACGCGTCGGCTCTGCCTCCCGCCTCGCATCCGGCCATGACCAAATCTTCGTCGACGACCAACGTCAACAGACTCCGCTCTCTCACCCGCTCGACCAAGAAGGACGACTCGCACGACGTCGTCTGCGTGGCCGATATCGGCAGCAGCGGCGGCGTAGGTGGAAACGTGAAGGGGAACGGCGAGGCCGAGACCTGGACGACGAAGAAGGAGAAAAAGGAGAAGAAGCAACGGAAGGAGCAAATGAAGCGCAATGTGTCGCTACAGGGGCTCACGGCCGAGGAGGCCAAGCGGATACACTGCATGATGGACAAGGAGTGGAAGGACGAGAAGAACCGGGAGAAGCGCAACCGGATCAAGGAGAAGAAGCTGTTCAAGGACGAGCGCAAGGCCCTGAAGGAGAAGGAGAAGGGCGAGAAGAAGAAGAAGCTCAAGAAGCAACAGAAGGCAACGCTGGGCGGCAGCGGCGGCTCCGAAGACCGTCGCGACGTGGACGACGACTTCCTGATCGTCACCGACGGTGGCTTCACTCGGTACGCGCTTTGCGTGTGTGCGTGCGTGTGCGTGCGATGCTGATGTGACCACGTGGTCCAGACGACGCTCGCACTCGGATGGCGCCAAGGAATTCGACCTGCCGGGGCTGAAGGCGGAATTGTTGGCCATCGAGCGGGCCGCCGCCGCGGCCGGCCAGAACAGCCGACCCACGGCCAAGAAGCCCTTCTCGCGCAAGGCCCTCGACCAGTCCTCCGTCATCCACTCCGGCTATCTCCTCAAGAAGAACGACACGGGCAAGGCCAAGGGTGCCTCCCCCCTCCCTTTATCGCTTTCGTTCTTTCTTCGTTCTTGTTTGTGCTCAACCCCATGTTGCGTTGGCTGTGCGCAGGCGACCCGTGGGAGCGCCTCTTCTGTGTGCTCAACAAGCGGTGGCTGGCGTTCTTTGCCCGCCAAGACGACTCGGAACCCGTGTGGCGCGTCAAACTGAAGCACGTCAAGCTGGCCACGTTCTATCGCAACATCAGCTCACTCATGCTGTTTGATCGGTACTGCTTTTTGCGCGCAAGTCTCGCCCTCTTGCCCCCACAGCTTCTTTTGTGGTCGCTCACGCCCGTCTTTGCTTTGTGCGCAGAGAGAACGCTTTCGCGCTCGCGTTGGACGGCAGCAGCGGTTCGGTCGTTCACGCCGCGACGTCCTCGGTCGAGGAAGGGCGGACGTGGTCCGGCGCCTTCCAAAAGGCCCTCGTCCGCACCAAGCTCGGCTAATCCCGATTGGCCCTGCCTCTCTAACCCTTTCCTGTGACATACACGCCACTATGTACATAACATACAACTGTGTTATTTCAGTAAATATTCATGTAATACCGCGCCTTACCTACCACGGCCATAATGCCCGGCACGTGTGGTGATCGTACGGCGGGGAAACCAACCAATGAAAAGCTTTCCTCGCCAAACAGACGCTCGCGTCTCTTTGGACAGGTCTGATGTCGGAACCAAGTTGAAGGTTCGGGAAATCTCTTACAGCGCCTGTGATGGCCGATGTCGGCCCATCCTAGCCCATCGGTTTCAAGCGGTCAACTGCGCGTCGGGCTGGGCGTCCGGGTGGGCGGCCTGGAAGGCCGGGAGCTGGAGGAGGGCCTCCTCGATACGCAGGACGGTGGGCAGGGCGGAGAGGTCGACGTTGAAGCGGCGCGCGTTGTAGAGCTGCGGCACGAGGGCCAGGTCGGCCAGGGTGACCTCGTCGCCGTAGGAGTACTTGCCCGCCGTCTCGGCCACGGTCTTCTCGAAAGCTGGGCGTAACTGGCGTCAGTCCAACCCAACATTGATCAATGCTGCGCAAGGCAACGCGACCGGTCAAAACCGGCAGCTCCCACGCACGCTCGTAAAGAGGGCTTGACACGTCAGGTACCTTGGAGGCCACGAGAGATCCACTTGCGAGCCCACTCGGCCTTGCGCGCAGCGTCAGCGCCGCCGGCCTCGGCTAGCACCGGCAGGTTCTGGAGGGGCTGGGTGTCTGCGCAGATGATCTGCACCAGCTGGCGCACCTTGGCCCGTGCCGCTGGCGACTTGGGCAGCAGAGCAGGCTCAGGCCTCGTTTCCTACCCCCAGAAGAAAATTTAACCATAAATCATAAAAATAATACAAACCATGGTACAAAATCAAGTTGTTGGGTGACGACACCTCCAGGTACTCGAGAATGGCGACAGACTGAGAGATGGAGACGCCCTCATCGGGAAGCAGGAGGGTAGGCACGGCTGTCATGGGGTTGATGCGAGCGTACTCCTCCTTGTACTGCTCGCCACCATCCTTGATGAGATTTACCGCTCGATACTCGCAGTCGATGCCCTTGAAGGCCAGCGAGATGCGCACGCGATACGAGCACGAGCTACGCCAGTACGAGTACAACACCACCTTGCCGCTGCTCATCCTTGATCGATTTCTTGAAAGAAATTCGAGAAATGGGCCTTTTTCTTCGGCTTCGCCGGCATTCCAGTCGGTCAGCGTCTCTAGTGGCGGACATTAACGAGGGGTCTTCTCTTCGCTCACTGCCACTTTATCGCCTTGCCAAGGACGTCCACACGTCGGGCCACACCCTCCGACAGACAGCCTGCAGCAGAGATCCAGCCCACCGGCTGGCGGTAACGAACGGAGGAAGCACCAGCGGGGAAGCCCAACCGCGAAAAAGGAGAAATTGGCCAAGAGTAGGGAGAACATGATGACACGAGGCACGCGTCTCGGAAAGTCCGGCATTGTGTTGCCCTGCGTTTCGTCACGTAGGCCCAGAGCCATGCAACCGCAGTGAGATTGCTGCGGCGGGAACGAGAATGGAATTACCCCCAGTCTTGTCTGCTGACCAGTGTGGCTCCGAACGGGTCTCTTTAGTTATTCACCCGAGAACACCTACACCAACCTGTGCGGATAACGGGCGAGTCCAACTGAACCGTCGCGAATCCACACAAGGCGTGAGGACCACGGCCTTGGCACCAAAGAGCGAAAGCGACATCGATTGGTAATAGCTCAAGCGACACAGCCCAGCGCCTGGCAGAATGAATCAAGAGTTCTTCCTTATGGGCAAGGAGGAAGCCGTGTCGGCCATCGAGCACTGGTGCGTCCCCCTGCCCCACCCATCACCCATCAACACATCGGGCAGCGGTTCAACCTGAGCGTAAACCAGTAACGATGTACCTGCTCAATCTCTTCCTCATCACCTGCTGCTGAGAAGTCTCAGCCGCCGATCTTCTTTTTCTCATCTTTGTGGGCATCGTTTTATTTACTTGTGCCTGGCCCTACGCTTTTTTCCTTTTATATCACACATTACAACCATCTGTTACATCGGTCTGTCGTTGGCCTTCTCACTCGTTTGAGAGCTCTTGGCCAGCTAATCACACGCACACTCATGGGCGTCTGCTAAGAAGATGCACCAAATCGATTGCACCAACACCTTCTACTCACTATCTTCGGCATCAATGCAGGTTGTCGCAGGCCTTCGAGCTGCGATCGGGATCGATACTACCCCGACGCGAGGTCTACGATGCCTACCTGAGCTGGTGCTGCGACCACAATGTGGAGGCCACCGCCCAGTCGGCCTTTGGTAAGATTCTGCATCGGTACGCTGTCATGCTTATCTCTGCGTATGCGTGCATAGATACGGGGAGGGAGAGAGAGGCCCAGAGCATTGTTGTGCTTGCGGCTCTCCGCATCTGTGACCATCCTTGACTACCTCCCCCCCCGCACCTGCGATCTAGAGCTCAAATATCAGCTCGGCCTGGAGTGCAAGAGGTCGCTCAACCTCACCCTTGATCGGGCTCTGATCTTTCTCAACTCGAGAGGATGGCACACCAGCTTTTGAATACGAAATCTATCCTATCTATCTTTGGCATATTCTCTAAAGAAGATTTGTGCTTGGGGGGGCATAGTTTGCTTACCTTTTTCCCCGTCTCGCGTGGTAATGCCTCTAAAGGGTGTTCCCAACACTCCAGTCCCGGCGGATGGGCGGAAAGGGCAGACACGTCATGTGCTACCAGGACTTTGCTCACAAGACCAGGGTAGCATCCTCCTCAGTAGCGCCAACACCATCTACCACGACTGCCGCTTCTTCGTCAATCTCCAGCGGCCCTCCTTCTTTGGCGTCAACGCTGATGCGGCCTCCCGCGACATCTGTCGGCGCATTGCGACCCAACCGGGCGTCGTCGCCGGCCTCACTTGGCGCCCGGTCCGCTACCACGCAGCCACAACCGCTGCACCTCACACCATCGCCCCCGCAACACTCTCCATCACTCGTTGAGACACTCTCACGATCGGCCCCGACGCCACTGCCGCAGAGGCACTGCCGGTCCTCCGCCACCGTGTCTACATCGCTCAACTCGGGTGAGCCCGGCCACTCGCTTCCTGCCTCGCCCAGCCAAGGTTCGTGTATCCTCGCGGTTAAGCAATATCGTTATCGTTTTCCTGTTGGGCCAATCGAACGTTCTGTTAAAGTTTATCACATGTGCATCGACTTTTGGTTCGTATGTCGCCGCTTTTTTGCTCGGTGACCGAGGTGATGCTTCCGCAACCAGTTGATTAAAACATCGCTGATTGGCGCATGCCATTTCTAATTAAAGAATCTGATCCTCTGGTATTCGCCGATTTTTCGACGAATTCGATCTAAATATCGGTTGTTAAGATTTTTAACACTGCGCCAACTGGCGGAGAAAGTTGCGCGCAGGCACATACGCAACCCTTGTTGACTATCTACAGCGGAAGCTTTCCTGTGTCATGTGCCGCCGACGAGTCGCTCACCCTTTTCCTCCCTTTTGCAGCTCTTGCCGACTGTGACGACGATAAGGCCTCCTGGAAGTGGCAGCAGGCCACCGTTGTTGGGTCGCGCAAGCGGGGCCGCAACGAGGGCAGCCAACAAAAGGCCGAATTGGCACGGCGCATCACCCAACGAAGCGGGACTACGGTAGCGATGAAGGAAGAAGACGAGGGGGATGACGACGACAGTGCCGCCAACGCTGTAAAAGCCTCCGAGGTTGACGGGGAAAAGGATAAGGGAGAGAACGTCATTGATGATGACCACAGCGTAGACGAAGTGCACCTCGAGCGGCTCCACATGACCGGCGGCGCAGGCGGCAAGAGCGAGGAGGACCCGGACCGAGCGCAGTTGCAGACGTGGCTGGAGAGGGATTTCGAGGACGACATTCGGCTGCTCAAACAGAACGAACTGGTTGGCCATCAGCTCTACCATCATCAGCAGCAGGCCACCCAGGCCCATCACTCGGTCTCTCTGGCCGGCATGGGCCACCATCTGCTGCAGGACACGTTCGGCTTTGCGGCTGGCGGCGATCTCTTCGGCTCGCAGCCGATGGCACGGCGCCTGAGCGCATCGCCGCCGCGGTTCCCAGCCGCTCCCTCCCGGAGCGAGCGTATGCCTCCCGAAGCCACGACGTGGTACCGGTCAACATACTCCTTCCCCACGCTCTCGTTCACGCATCCGCTGCAGCACCCGTGGGTCGTGTGCCCCTTCTTTGCCTCGGTGGCCTTCATGCGCCAGGGCTTGCGGGGCGACCACCTCGTACGCCCGCTCTCCGACCACTTCATCCGGCTCACAGGTAGGCGCGCGTCACACCACATCGCGTCGCTTCGCTTTGTCGCCTCCCTGCCGATGGCTTTCCGCTGTGTCTCACTCAGCGATTGTCTTTATTGCTGGGGACGCAGAGCACTTTTTGGAGGGAGATCTGGGCGAGGCCGTCAACGTGTTGGCCTGCGCCAGAGATGAAATCAGCCGCGTGTTCGATGCCACGAGCGTCGAGGTGGCCTGGTCTCTTCTGTGCCTGACCTGGTGGACTCGCCTGCTGCTACGCGGGGATGACAGGTGCGTGCGCCCAACGCCTCCCCTCCATAGAGAGGCACACGCCAGCCATCTCTTCAAAACGAGTAGCCCTGACAACGTGACGCCCTTGCAGCCAGAGCCGGTGTGCCTATTATCTGGCGCTGGCCCGGCAGATGTGCGTTCAGCTGCATCTGCCCTCGGGTCACGACGTCGCGGTATCCGCGCACTTGTCGCCACTTCTGTCCCGTCCTCCGTCAGACACGCCCTCCATTCTGGTCGCCTCGTCTTCCTCCTCCTCCACTTCCTTGACCCTCTCGCCGCCATCCTCATCTCCCTCTCTCGCCATCTCGCCGTTCCCTTCGTCGTCATCGTCGTCGTTGCCGCCCCCGCCACATTTTGGCGGCGCCTCGCGATCGCTCACGCCCTCCCCGCCGCCCCTGTCGTCCACGCCGCGGCTCCCGCCTTCGGCGAGCTCCCAGTTGCCGTCCGACCTCCTAGGCCAGGTCAGTCGTGAGCTCCACGCCTGCAAGACAATGATGGAGAACGTCGACCCCACCCTTCCCTACGTGCGTCGAGCCCCTCCACTTGACCGCCCAGATGGCGTGCTTGCAGTGTGTAGTGTGGGCTGACCTACGAACCTCCGCCTCGTCGCAGTGCAAGATCGAGAACGACCTGTTGCAGTGTCTCATAATCGCCTTCGATCTGGTCCTCCTGCACGCGCGCGGGCCGTCGGCGAGCGTGGCCAGCGCCGCGGTCTCGCTGGTCAATCATCTCGTCTATCTCCCGCCGTCTCTCCTCGCCGTCTACATTTTTGAACTCAGCCTCAAAGAACGGATACTGGAGGTGCCTCTACACGCACGCTTCGTCGCCGCGTGCATGTGATGTGAAGTAACCATGTTCGGGCGTGTTTGGGCAGATGGTGCTGGGGCTGCTGGCGCAGTATGCGGTGGGAAGTCAAACCGAGGCGCTCTACCACAGCCTGGGCGCCATGCACTCCCTGCTCCCTGTCGCCCGGGCCATGGAGCTCATGCGCCTCTCCGTTCGAGCATACTAATGATCATTTCCCCCACTTCTGTGGTCATTCCATGCATATTTGTCATTTGCTTTTTTGTTTTGTTACGGAGCTACAGACAGCCAACACTGCAGAAGCAACGTTCAACTGTGTGTTGTGTGTTGTACTGGAAAAGAACGAAGAGCGAACACCCCCCCCCCCTTCGTTCTCCAGTCTGCCGTTTTTTTCTCAATAACTCCTGCACTCGACGTCGCGGAGTTGCGCCCCTTCTCACTCCCATCACCACTTGTTTTAAGAAGATGAAGGCAGCTGGCAAGATTGTGCGGTTTGGGGGCTCAAAGGTACATGAGGCTCCCTCTTTCCCTTTAAGTCATTATCTCCCAATAATAATAATAAAAGTGAACTAGTTTTATTTATCTCGTAGCCCAACCCACTGCTCCCTCACGTGCCGCACAATGCACACAACGTTTCAACAGAAGGATACCCGCGACCCATCTTCTACTGGCCTCTCCTCCTCCTCCTCCTCCTCTACAGCCACCTCCACCACCTCCTCGTCGCCATCCGCCGCTATCCCTCCCCATCTGGCGCGCGGCGGCGTGAGCTTTAACTCGTCGCCCGACTTTGGCAGCCACGCGATGTCGCTCAAGGCGCCGTCGTCTGCCGCCGGCGGCCCAGCTTCGGGCGTCAAGTTCAGCGGCTCCGCCATCGGAGGCATGGCCTCGCCACGCGGGGCCGCCACGCCCTCGCGTGCTCCCGCCGCCAAGAGCACTCCCGCGACCGGTAAGGGACAACGCTCACACCCACGCACACGCGCGCGCGTGAGAACTGACCCAGCGCAACGTGTGCATGCACAATCGCGCGCTTGGCAGGTGAGACGGAAAGCGAAACAGCGGCGAGTGCGGCGGCAGCGGAGCAGTTGCTGGCGAGGCTGTCGAAGGGCTATCTCAACAAGCTGTCGGCGGGGGACACGGGCACCCGGCACCCGCGCTGGAAGCGACGCTGGTTCGCCTTCGATTCCAACTTCAAGATGGTCTATTGGCACAGCGAAGAGGTATTACGCACTACACACGCACACGCACGCACACACACACGTAGGCGGAGGGAGGTTGATGTTGACAAATGGCGATGATGGTGGCGAGCAGGAAGCCAAAGCCAACCCGCGGAAGCCCACAGGCGAGGTCGATCTGTCGCTGTGTTCGACCAAGGAGGAGAAGATGCACGACAAGCGCTTCGTGTTCTGCATCGTCACGGCGCGATACAACATCTACCTCGAGGCGGCCTCGCACGAGGAGATGCTCGGCTGGATGTGTTCCATCGATGAAGTCAAAATGGTACCGCTCTTCTGACCATCAAAATGCGCTTGGAATGTGTTCTAACCTGAGCGCACACGCACACGCACACGCACACGCACACGCACACGCACACGCACACGCACACGCACACGCACACGCTCACGCACACGCACACGCACACGCGCTCGCACACGCACACGCACACGCAGAAAATGGTGGAGCGAGGAGACTTTGCCAAGAGGCCACGGGTGTCGTCGATGATCAGGAAGGAGAAGCGGAGAGGCGAGCTGATGATGCTGGTGGAGGCCAAGAACGAGGACGAGGAGGACAGGTGGGAAAAGCTCTACTTCATCCTCAAGCAAAACAACTTCCTCTGCTGCTACACCAACAAAGAGGTGCTCCCTTCCTCTGTGCTCCCCGTCATTGTGGTGTGTGCGTGCGTGTGTGCGTGTGTGTGATAGAGCAGCAGCATAAAATGAGCTGTGGCACTGTGTACGATTCGTCGAGCTGCCTTCTCACGCCTTGAGGCCTTCTTTCTCGTGTAGGAATCTACAATGGCCGGACCACCCATCGATCTGCTGATTTGGTAAGCAGTGGGCGTGTGCGTGCGTGAGGTTAATTAATTGTAGCTCTTTTGCACCGGCTGACCGCGTGTGCAGCACGATCCAGGAGGTGCCGGGAGAGTCGTGGTGTTTCGAGATCATGGAGGGCAAGCGGGTCTACTGGCTCATGGCCCACTCCGAGCTGGAGATGTGCTCCTGGATCTCCAGCCTGCGTACGCCTCCCCTCTTTTGCTGTGTTCGTTCGGAGTGGGCGACACCTAATCGCTCAGGGCAATGAAACGTTTAGGAAACGCGATCACGTCGGCGCAGGCGGGGATATTCCACGAGCGGCTGTCGCTGAAGCCACAGTTCCAGGTCGACCACGTCGCCAAGAGCGGGTGGCTCAAGAAGCTCAAGATCAAGTGGGGCTGGAACCGCCGTTGGTTCGTGCTCCAGGGCGAATACCTGCTCTACTATCGCTCGCCCCAGCACGCCCAGCCCTCTCCCTCGGAGGTCCACTTACACCCCTCCCTTTCGCTCTTTGCATTTGGTTTTGCCTTTTTTCGCTTTCGTTCTTTCAATTTCTTGGCCCTTGTGCAAGCGCCGCTTCCTGGAGGAGCTGATTGTGTCGTGATGTGCTGTGCAAGCAGAAGGTGCAGCGGGACGCCATCAGCACCCTGTTCACCAAGGCGCGACAACTCGAGGGCGCCAAGAGCAATTGCTTCGAACTCCTGACGGCTCTTCGCACCTTCCGGTTCGAAGCCGACAGTGAAGCGGTACGGCAACCTTCTCGTGCCAACACCGCTTTGCCTTATTTCTTTATTTACAAGAAAATGAAAATTTTCGATCGCCTGTGCCGCTTGACAGGACGCCAGAGCGTGGGTGCAGGCAATCGAGAATTTGAACCAGACTTTAATCAAGACTCAGCTGCGCAATCCGCTCGAAGGCCGCCGGACCATGCAGCTCAAGCTAATGGTACTCCACAAGCTCCGCTCACGGGCGTGAGAGCTGCACTCCTAATCACTCTCCCTTCCGTGTGCAACAGGATGTCCAAAAGGCGTTGGCTTGAGCGCGTGCAGTTGCAGCTGCATGGTCACCGGCTTTGCCTCTAGAATCTACTTCTGTTCATTTCTTGTTTCAATACTTGCCCTTCCTGTATCCACACTGCGTTCCTCGTGCCTGAGTTAGCATGCACAACGCGTTCCACTCACGTTCGTAGAATTGACCGTTCTCTGAATGCCACTTCCGCACCCAGTTTCTCTGTGGTGCCGACGGAGCCAATGGTCGCCAGTCCTCCTGGCTAGAACGTTTTTAGGGCTTGAATAGTACCGACCTCGCCCAACAACTTGACAACAGGCCTACATTAGACATGCCCCTCTTCTTTCTCCTAGGCCCTCTGTTAATGCTCCTGATCCTTCTGGCCGAGGCGCTGAAACGACAGCAAGCACTTGCGCTGCCCCCCAGCCGCCCCAAGGAAAGGAGGGCCAGCTTCGTCAGGCGCGGCCTTCCTCTGGAGTCCGGGGCAGTCGCCGAGCAGGTGGCCAAGGCTGTACGCGTGCGGGAAGCCACCTACGCCGCTCTTCGCAAAAAGAAGGACAGGCGAAAGAGCAGAGATGACAGCGCTCAAGACCCCACCATCCCGCCTGGCCAGCGGCCCGTCAGGAAGTACGTCTTTGACCGTGGCTGGCAAGGGTTCCCTTCCCTCGGCAGCACTTGACTGACGTGCGTCATCTGACACAGGTGGCCAGTACTCGACCTGGGACTCAATCCCACCGTGGACCTGCTGGGCGAATGGCGGCTTGAAGTGCTTCCCGGAGGCAAGCGATCAGTCGTGACCTTCGACCGTGGCTGGCAAGGGTTCCCTTCCCTCGTCAGCACTTGACTGATGTGCGTCATCTGACACAGGTGGCCAGTACTCGACCTGGGACTCAATCCCACCGTGGACCTGCTGGGCGAATGGCGGCTTGAAGTGCTTCCCGGAGGCAAGCGATCAGTCGTGACCTTCGACTTCAAGCAGCTGCTCGCATTAGGCGTGCGCAACTACACCACCGACCTGCACTGCGTAACCACTACTCCCCACTCGCGGTTTGTGGCATCTGGAGCGGTAATTGCTAAAACTGTCTCTCCTTATGTATGCAGGTCACGTCGTGGTCGGTCCTTGGGATGAGGTGGAAGGGCGTCCCGCTGGATGCTGTAATTGCCGCAGTGGCTCCTGAACCGACCTGGAAGTTCCTGATGCAAATCGGTGCTGACGGTATGTCCACAGGGCGTCCAACTGCTATTTTAGAAAGGGCCCCACTCACATCTGGTCTGCTGCGACCTGCAGGCTACGAGGTCAACGTGCCGCGGGAAGAAGTGGAAGGCAAGGTGGCATTCATCGGATTCAACTACAACGGCGAGCCGCTTGACGAGGCGCATGGTGTGGTGCGCCTCATCATCCCGCACCTCTACGGCTGGAAGGGCGCCAAGTATCTGATGGGTCTCGAATTCAGCGAGGAGAACCGACCCGGATTGTATATGAAACTCCGCTCCTATGCAACGCATGCCATGCAACCTCACCTGTTTTCCGCTATCGAAATTAACCACTTCTTTTGGAACAGCTGGGAGCAGCGCGGTGCACACAACCGGGGCCTGGTGTCTGCTGAGGAGCGTTGGGCAGACGACGTGGCGCAGCACACCGAGGAGACTGCGCTTCAGCGCATCCGCGAGTGCACAGGCGGAAGCTTGGACCTCGGCGGGTGCAACCTCGCCAAGGTACCCGCAGAGGTCTTTGAGCTGACGCACCTCAGGTCGCTCACCCTGACCAACAACAAGATCACCACCATCCCCGAAGCCATCGGTACTGTCTGCCCAAACATGTTCTACAAAAGTTCACTGCTAATCAACCATTCACTGCTAATCAACGAGTGCAGGCCGCCTTAAAAGGTTGACCTACCTCAACTTGTCCCGCAACCCCATCATTGCCCTTCCGGCGGCCATAGGAGAGTTGGACCAGCTCACAGAGCTGTTTGCGGTCGGTTGCCAGCTCGCCACTCTCCCCTCAGAGATTGGTAGGCTTGACAGCGAACTTATCGCGCTGTGGCTGGACAACAACCGGCTCACCAGCCTCCCTCGTGAACTGGGCAATTGCACATCGCTCCTGACCTTGTCACTCGACAAGAACCAGCTCATGTCTCTTCCGCCAGAGTTGTCTCAGCTGAGCAGGTAACTCCCTCATGCGGATAACGGATGGCGTCAGTCGCTCATGTTCGATCTGTTGATCAGGAACAACTCACCTCTGCCCAGGTGACGCGGCTGGGTTGGCGCTACTTGAACAGGGCGCCTCGGCCATCCTCTCGGCCTTGCGCGAGAGATTCGAGGCGGGCCAGTGAAAATGCCTCCACCGTTACACGTCATTTGCCAGCATGTATAGGAAAACACTCTGCGGGAGCGGCTGGGTCTACACTTTCTTGCTTTACGGATGTTCATTGGGGTGGTGCCTCCTCTTTCTTCTCCTTTTCAAAGTTGAGCGAGACTGAGTTGATGCAATAGCGGAGGCCGGTCGGTTTCGGCCCGTCCTCGAACTGCGTTGTGGTCCCCACAGTCATGAGGTGTGTGACTTCCTCCTCAGAAGATGTTAGACGTACCACATGCCCCAGGTGAGCGTCACAGTTGGCGCAGGTCACTTCTACACGGCTTATGCCATGGCTGCATAGTAGCGTGTGAGAGTGAGCTAATCAACGCAAAGAGGCGAGGTGGCCACGCGCCTGTTGTCGTGGTGAAAATCGATCTCGCCAGCCTTGTCGAAGAAAGAAGGCCAACCGCTGCCGCTATCGAACTTTGTCTTGGACCTGCAGAATGGCGAGGAGATCAGCCCTGACCCAAGCTGTGAGCTATCCTTCTGGAGCGAAGTGGCATACGAGAAGAGAGGAGCTCCACAGCACGAGCACGTATAGGTGCCTTCAGCCTTGTTGTAGTTGTATCTAGCCATCCACGCAATCAGTGCTAGCACAGGGCCAGTGTAAGAGGGTGCGAGTACTCGCCACTCCACGGTGCCTCAGTGCCCTTCCTGCGGCACACGGCGTACTCATCAGGAGACAGTGCAGCTCGCCACTCAGCATCGCTCTTCTCAACTTAGCACCGCTTTGTGAGTCCACAGAAGAGGAAGCAATGTTAACAAGGCAGCGCGGCTACCTTTGGCTGTTGGACAAGAGAGGTGCAGGGTTCGCATCACTTGTTGGCTGGCTGTGCGCCGGAAGCGCCTTGCATGGTGGACCTCACGCAATAACGTAAGCGAGGGTACGTGCAGCCTCTTCATGGGAGCTGTTGTTTTTCGAGCCTTTTTTCTTTTTCTGTTGCCGGATTTTTAAATTATACAAATTGGAAAAAAAAACAGCCAATCCAAGCCTCTATCTTTGTTGGATCCATCACAACCTGCCATCTGGTCCTGCATGAGCAAGTGGTGCTGATGGCCTTCTTGGGGTTTATGCTTGCCATACCATTGCATATGTGTATGCAATGCTCATACACCTCTGTCACCACAAAAATGCCTGCCATCTGGTCAAGTGTGGGCATGTGATGTTGATGGTCTTCTTGCCATTTCTCTCTGCTCTACCATCATGTATGCATATGCAGTGCTCATGCACCTCCTTTACTATAAAAATGCTTGCCATCTGGTCATGTATAAGCATGTGATGTTGTGCAGGTCTTGGCATTTCTCTCTGCTCTACCATTGTGTATGTGTATGCAATGCACATGCACTTCCTTCACCACAAAAAAGCCTGCAATTTGGTTATGTGGGCATGTGATGTTGGAGGTCTTCATGACATTTATGCTTCCAAGACCATTGTGTATGCACATTCATTGTGTATGTGGTCCTAAAGAGCTCCTTTACCTACATCAAACTGTCCATTTCCTTTGTTCTGGTGCCAACTTATGCTTACAACTGGTTTGTCTGTTTCACCACATAGAAGACCTCTTTTCTTCCTGTTGAAAATGACTGCAGTTGTTGACACTGTATGCCATGTGTTGTGTACTCATATGTACCTTGAGTGGCCAAGAGCTGAGGATACATCCAGGGTGACACACAAAGACTTAAGTTGGTAGCACTCATATGTTGTAAGTGAAGAGAGATCTAACACAAGTAGCACGCCTTTTATCCAAATGTGCGAGAGGATGAGCTGGTGATTTTCTTTTTTCTTTTCCCTCCAATTTTCGTTGCTTCGTCCCGAAATTGAAGACAACGCCAGCTCCGCAGTAGCGCCTGGAAGAAAATTCCCGACAGTAGATTGGGCGGCGCAGCTTCGCAGTATCGGACTTTTAGGGCGTTGCACGCAGTAGAACTTCTGTTTGTTACGGAACATGCGGATTGGCTGTTGCACCGGCGCAGGAGAAACGGAGAGCCAACACCAAGCGACAAGAACAACGCGCCTGGCACTACGGCAGGGATAAAAAGCCCTTCTCTGCTCCTTGTATTCTTCAGTTTACAACTCTACAACACCACTACCACCACAACATCAACAGCATGGGAGACGAGGTTCAGGCTCTTGTTATCGACAACGGTTCGGGCATGTGCAAGGCTGGTTTCGCCGGCGACGATGCCCCCCGCGCTGTGTTCCCCTCCATCGTCGGTCGCCCGCGTCACACTGGCGTCATGGTCGGCATGGGCCAGAAGGACTCGTACGTCGGTGACGAGGCCCAGTCCAAGCGTGGTATCCTCACGCTCAAGTACCCCATCGAGCACGGCATCGTCACCAACTGGGACGACATGGAGAAGATCTGGCACCACACCTTCTACAACGAGCTCCGCGTGGCCCCCGAGGAGCACCCCGTCCTCCTCACCGAGGCCCCGCTCAACCCCAAGGCCAACCGCGAGAAGATGACCCAGATCATGTTCGAGACCTTCAACACCCCCGCCATGTACGTCGCCATCCAGGCCGTGCTGTCGCTCTACGCCTCTGGCCGTACCACCGGTATCGTGCTCGACTCTGGTGATGGTGTCACCCACACCGTGCCCATCTACGAGGGTTATGCTCTGCCCCACGCCATCCTCCGTCTCGATCTCGCCGGTCGCGATCTCACTGACTACCTCATGAAGATCCTCACCGAGCGTGGCTACTCGTTCACCACCACCGCCGAGCGCGAGATCGTGCGTGACATCAAGGAGAAGCTGTGCTACGTCGCCCTCGACTTCGAGCAGGAGATGCACACCGCTGCCTCGTCGTCGGCCCTCGAGAAGTCGTACGAGCTTCCCGACGGTCAGGTCATCACCATCGGTAACGAGCGTTTCCGTGCCCCCGAGGCTCTCTTCCAGCCCTCGTTCCTCGGCATGGAGTCGGCCGGTATCCACGAGACCACCTACAACTCGATCATGAAGTGCGACGTTGACATCAGGAAGGACCTCTACGGTAACGTCGTCCTCTCCGGCGGTACCACCATGTTCCCCGGCATTGCCGACCGCATGCAGAAGGAGCTCACCGCGCTGGCGCCCTCGACCATGAAGATCAAGATCATCGCTCCCCCCGAGCGCAAGTACTCCGTCTGGATCGGTGGCTCCATCCTTGCCTCGCTCTCCACCTTCCAGCAGATGTGGATCTCCAAGGAGGAGTACGACGAGTCTGGTCCCTCGATTGTTCACCGCAAGTGCTTCTAAAGCGCTATCTGGTGTTGTACATCTATCCCGCAGCTTCAAATACAACCACTTTGCTGTACTCCATGATCATTCCTTTTGTTCCTCATTCGTTCGTTAGGTTCTTTTTTGTGCTTCGTTTCGGCCTTCGTTCTTCGGTTCTCTCTTCCTGGCTTTCTTAATCAACCAAGTCCGGTAACCCAAACTGCCGCCTTGTTTTTACAACGATGAGAGGGGAGTGTAAATTGCCCAGGTGTGTGCGATCTATGCAGGCTTCATCAAAGGAGAAACATCTAGTTACTTCCGTTCCTCCTACAGCCAGCCGCTTTCCAGGTGCGCAGGGCAGAAATGAACTGCTGGCGCGAGATCTGAACCGGGGGCCAGTCGTCAACGTAGTGATGCTCAATGGTCACTTGCTCCGGGCCAAAAGTCACGTAGTAGGCGTTGCCACTGGCTCCTTCGGGTTGCCCGTTTGCGGCTGTTCCTGCTGCTTCGGCACGCTCCAGCAAAAGATCGACGTAGCTCTCGCGCACCTCTTCGTTCAGAAATTGATCTAGCCCAGCAGGGTTCGCCACAGTGGTCTTCTCCTGTTCATTGACCTGCTTGCCTTCCATCTTATCTGGTCTGTTGTTGCTAAAGTTCTGCACCACTGTCGGCGAGCCGGGTTTTGTGGTCGACAAACTTCGGGCTCTGTTTCGTCTTACCCTCACGGACATTATCCTCCACTGGGCGTTTTATCGGGTTGATGTCCAAGATCATTTAAGCAGAGGCGGTGGCTGGTCGTTGTCTTCTTATGATATCAGGCACCTGCCAAAAAGTAACTCCAGTAGAAGCGGCAAAACAGGATGACTGGAGGTGACGGGTATCGATCCCGCTGCCTCTCCGATGCGAACGGAGCGCTCTACCATGTGAGCTACACCCCCAGCGCTTGCCAGGAAGGAAAGCATAGGGAACTTTTCAAAGTAACTTTTCATCGGCTCGCAAGAGTTTGAAGGTGGCGGGCGTGTCTGCGGTAAGATGGTGCTAGGGCGTTGTGTGGACAGTTTTTCTTTTGGCGGTCATGTCGGCCGTCCATCGGCGTAATGAAAGTGGTCGAGTTCGCGGAGGAAGGCGTGCAGATGGTCCCAGCAGGCGTCGCCGTACTCCAACAGGACCTCGGCCACCAGGAGGATGAGGGCGATGAGCGCCACGCACTTGAACAGCACGTGCCAGCCAATCGCAGAGCGCTTCGTGGTGGCTCGGGCGACCTGCTGCGCGTCATCGAGCTTCTGCGCCCGTTCCCTCCGCAAATCGGCCAGCCCGCGCTCGATCTGTTTGAGCTCGGCATCCACCTGCTGCATCTCCTCGTTCTGCTGCTTGGCCATTTGCTCCATCTCCTCCAACGTTTGCTGCGCCGCTAGACAGTCAGAACAAGAACGCACACGAGTGTGTGCGCGTGTGTGCGTGTGTGTCATGTTGCACATGACAGCAACGTCGCACCTTACGCTGGGCAATTTCCATCTCTAGTCGTTTGGCGGGCTGCTGGCTACGCTTCTTGAGCAGCTCCCCGATCTTGCTTTGCAGTTCCCTGAGGCGAGGGTTAAATGGATGGAAGCAGCAACGAGGTGGTGGGAGCATACAGGTCCTTGGCGGCAAGACGCTTGATATCTGCGACCAGTCCGGCAATGGCTGCGTCCTCCTCACGAAGACCCGTGTTGCCGCCTTCGTCAATGCTCATGCTATCATCAAAGCTGAACGCCGAAAGCCCAGGGCTCCGCAGCGCCGACGGCGAGTCCTCCATCTGTACGTGGACGAGCAGGGGGGGTGTCAGTCACGCGTCGTGGCGCTGCGTGCAACCAGAAATTTAGAGAGAAAAAAGAGAGCGCACGGCTGTGAAGCTCTTGATGAGGCTCTTGTTGGAGGCGTGTCGCTTCTCTCCCAGCGGTGCCATGGGCGTGTAGGGGGCCGGCAACGCGTTGGAGTTGGAGGCCGGGGAGGCCGAATAACGCGAGGACGAGGAGGAGCGCAGCGGCGAAGGCAAAGGAGAGGCCGAGGGAGAGATCTGCGGCGAGGCCAGCAGTGACGGCGAGAGCGAGGGCAGGGGCGAGGGCGAGTCGGGGAAGTGGAGGGAAGCGCGCAGAGTGAACGGGGCGTCTGGAAGTGTGGAAGACGATGGCGATAGGGAGGGAGAGGAGGCGGCTGGCGAGTTGGCCGAGCGAGGCGACACCGCCGGGGACACGGAGGGGGAAGAAAGGGGCGACGCGAGCGACGGGAGATCGGCATCGGCGACGTGCTCTAAAGAGAAGGCGGACAGAGGATTGCTGCTCGGGTGGGAAAGGCGAAGTTGGTTCGGAAGCGGAGTAGCACCAACGTCGGCAAAGCCAGAGGGAAGGGGAGTCGAGGCAACGTCGGGGAAGGAGAAGCCCGCCGACCCGAGGCCAGGGGTGCGGGCATGACTCGCCGCAGCAGAGTTGTTGTAGGGGGTGGCGAAGGAGGACGCTGTCTTGGCGCCGTACGGAGTAGCATCGAGGTAGGGGGTAGCAGGAAAGGTGAAAGAAGGCGCAGAGGGAGGCGGTGTGTCCGCAGCACCGTAGCCATCCTGTGGTCCATATAATGAGGAGGGGGGCGATTAATGCTCAGTGGAATTGAAATCTTGATGGGAGGGATTACTGTGAAAGCTCGGAACGCTTGCTTCGGATCTGAAGCCATTCAAATTTTCGTTTGATGCGTCTGGGCAGTGTTTTAGATTGAAGGTGCTACGCGCGGCGTTTGGCGCCAAAACTTGCAGATTTTTGTCTTGCACAGGGAAGGGGAAAGCGACATGTTGGTGAGGGTGCAGGAGACAAAACCAACGGCCATTGGAGCCGATGGATTGGGCGGTATAGTTGGACTGGCGAGAAGAGGTCCATAGGCAACGCTCATGCTCAGCTCCACTCCACCATGGCTCGCATTGCAACCTGCGACGACTCATCACTGCACGCAGGAACGCGAACGAGGTGAGCGCTTTGCTCGAGTAGTGCTCGGCAGGCTGCGGTAGAGAGAGAGAGAGAGAGAGAGGCCTCAAGAGAGTCCCAACGCACCCAGATATCTTGGTTTGGATGTGCTTGTGCAGCTGGCACAGAAAATCGACGTAGGACATGCCTTGCTGCGACTTGTCCTCGACGAGACCGGCAAAGAACTGCAGCTCGGCGCGGCTGCGCGGCAGCGCAAGCTGAACCACCTGCTCCTGGGGCGTGCGGGCGCGCAGCGCGCGGATGACCTCCCACACGCGCCGCGAGAGCTCGCCTTCCCTCACCTCCAGCGTAACCTGCGAGTCACGGATCAGTCGAGGGTCCTGCTCGAACGGCCCGAAACGCGCGCACTTACCTTGAGCGGATCGATGAGGTGGAACGCGGGAGAGCCGGTGAGATCCTCGAGGAGGGCGGGGTCTACGCTGGGCCCACACCAGAGGTAGATGTGACGACCATCGTCCAGGAGGTATGCGCCCTGGCTCTCCAGCTGCGTGGTAGAGAGACGCAGCGCGGGAGGGAGGATAACCGAGCCCGACTCGTCCTTTTGGCCCCATTGCTGCGTCGGACAAAGCAAAGCAAAGCAAAGCAGGAGAGAAGGTTAGGGAGACCGTCAGCCTAGCGGCAGCCAAGGGGGCGCCAGGTGCGTACCGGATGAGGGTTGTTGTGGATGGGGAAGAGGTTGGGGTAGAAGAAGGTCGGCATTCCCTCCAGCGGGATCGTATTAAAGGTGGCGAACAAGGCCATCCGCTCGTCGGGACGCGTCTCGGGTCTGTATTGGAGCGCGAGGAGGGGGGTCAAAGCGATGAGCGTTCGAGATGGTAGTGATTCACATGTGGTAAAGAGCAATGCAGCGGAGCAGCACTGCACCTAAAGATGGGGTTCTTGAGCAAGCCCAAGGTGAGCGCAGGCAGGAGCTGCAAGGAATCGGGCAGCACGAGTTGAGTGGCGGGCGCCGGATTGGGCGAGCAGTTCTTCCTGTACGAGTAGAGCGGGAACACGGCGCCTGTCACCAGCGCATTGCGGCCAGCTGCAAGAGAGCACGAGGAGTGAGCGACACTCAGAGGTCATCCTAGGAAGAGAAAGAGTGGAGGGGAGGAGTACCCTGAAGGGACACGCGCGACACCTCCTTGATGGCATGTCGAGCCATAAGCGCAACAGAGGTGTAGACATCAGCCGAGCGAACAATGGAGGGCAACGCCGATGCGACAGGAAGCTGGAGTGTGTGCACGCGAATGCGGCGCTGCCCCTGGTGCGTGGTGTAGAGGAGCGCGGCCTGGAAGACGGCCTTGCTCTTGTCGGGCAACGATTCATCGTGCTGGAGGAGACAGGCGATCGTTTTGTCCGAGTCCACGGTGGGCAGTTCGACATCGCGGCCTTCGATAACACGCAGGTGGCCCTGATGATTGACTTCCGCTTAGCAACAGGGTGCTCCAAAGCCTCTTATCGTTCGAAACGCGTATCGTACCTCATAGGCCTTGACGCTGAGGCCTGCACTGCAGCGTACTCGCATGAGGGCATCGTATCCCGTCCCTCGACCGAGGTTCTTTGTGAGGTCGGGATAGAGCCTGTTGCCGAGTTCCTCCGCAGCCAAACCCGGGCCGTAATAGTAGATGTAGCCTCCAGAACCCTTGGCAACCTGGATCATCACACACGCACATACAAAGAAAGAGAGAGAGAGAGAGAGAGATCATTTACATTGTCCTCATCCATTGGATGTGGTCATTGAGTGGGTACCTCGCCGATGGTGGCGACATCGAGCTGGCCCTGCGCGAAGAGGAAGAGATCGACAGTGATTTTCTTGATTGCGCACATCTCGGCGAGCTTGGTGTAGAAGGGGTTCTGGGGACGGAAGAGGGAGCTCTCGTTCTCAGAGCCGGGCCTGATCTCCTCCCTCGGCTTGAGCGCGCCGACGCCACAGACCGGAAGCGATGAGGCAAACAAAAAGACCTTGCCCCCTGTGGACAGCGCATACGGTCAGCGAACACGGCCACACAAACAGTGACAGGGCAAGCGAATGCGGACCAGTGTCTTCGAGAAGGTGGTAGGCCGCCTGCAAGGCAGCGCCGAGAGCCGACTCTTGGGCGGGAGTAGGGAAGAGGGTGATGAGACGAGAGAGCAGAGAGTCGAAGGCCGGTTTGCCTTCCGTGTAGCGGACGGCAAGAGCCTCGATATCGCAGGGCACGAAGGGCTGCGCGGCATGCGAGTGGAGAAAAGATGAGTCAGATAACCGTGCGACGGTCAAGGAGGGCAGATGAAGAGAGGCCAGGAGACACCGCACCTCATCGATATCGGGCATGATGAGCATACGCGGCTGTTGCTGGTTGCGCACTTGGTAGAAATGCACCGAGGCGTCGTAGGTCACGATCGCAACACGCGTGGGCTCGTTCTCGGGTGCATCGGCAAACAGCTGCGAAGGGGGGATTGATCAGCGCCGTGTTCCTTCGCTTCCTTGTCGACTATCCTTCACCTAGTCGGGTTGTTCTTACCTTTTCAAGTGCCTTGACGACAGCCTGAGGAAGGCCGGCGGCGAGGGCAGCCGCAGAAACGTCTATCACAAACACCCACACGGGAGGCATGGGCGGCCTCTGGATGTACTCGGATGTAGCCACGAACTCGACCGAGCCGCGAGACAACTCGGGCCGCTGAGAGGCGTCGGCGCGGCGCCCGGTCGGTTCCAGCGGACAGAAATAGGGCTGGGGCACCTGTTGTTGTGCAAAAAGGACACAATCAACGCGGGGGACGCGAACGAACAAGAAGAAACAACAAACGATAACCCGCTTCGATTGTTACAAGGCCGGGAGTTACCTCGTTGGTGGCGGAGCACAGAGAGCAGATGTAATGGGTACCGCCGCGGACGAACGTGTCAAAGAGGTTGACGTACGCACGGCAGCGACCACACCTGAGCCCATTCAAGAGTTAGTACACGAAGGAAGGCCAGGGCGCTCACCCCGGTGGGGTAGGTACCGCAGGGGACCAGCGGCACCGAAGTCGACGAGGGGAACAGCTGATTCTCCCAGGCCGGGCTCAGCCATAGGCTGCACCAAGAGGCCGAAGGGAACGCCGCTTTGCATGTGAAGCTCTGATGAGGCGGGAACCTGCGTGCAAATGATACGAGCACCGTGTAAGTGGCAGGCCCCCTTCTCCTCACGCACGAGCCACGGCCACGAGCGTACGTTATAGAGGGAAGAGCGCATGAAGCGAGGGGAGCAGTTGTCCTCCTCTACAACCCAGAACCGGCTGCCAGGAGCAGGAGGAATGCTAGCGCTGCCCGTGCGGTACTCAGCCGTTTTGGTGTTATCGCGCACAGCTGACGGCATCTGGTTATCCGCAGGAGAGAAGCAAACACTGAGAACAGCAGACTTGGAGCTTCTCGGTGTGTTGCATGGAGTTACCTGGACAGGATCAATTCTATCGTAGGTCGGGCGCTGAGGCGCAGGCGCAGGTGCAGGTGCAGGCGCAAGCGCGGAATCGGGAGAGCTGTACTGGCTCGACGCCATCCTCATCCCCTGCAGGAAGAGAAAGCCATTAGTGAACCATTAAAGTGGGAAGAAACAAAGGGATCAAGAGTGTGCACCAGCATCTGTTGAGTGACCTGGCCCACAGCGGCATCTGGTCCCCAATTCCCTCCAGAAGTGGGCGGTCCCATCATCTGCATAGGGGGAGCGGCACCCGTTTGCGTCTGGGGAAGAGCGCCCGCGGGTGGCGCACCACCGCTGTAATGCGCAGATGGCGGGGGATTGTGCGTATGGCCGTAAGGGGTACTAGTGATGGGAGGCCCACCACTCGGAGGAGGAGTCCAGTGGGGAGGGCGCTCCTGCTGTGGGGCAGGCTGGAGGTGCTGATTGGGTTGGAATTGAGACGGGGGCGGATACTGAATGGGCTGAGTTGGAAGGATGGGAGGGCCCTGCATCGATGTGGGTGGCTGGGTGTAGGTTCCCAGCGGCGGCTGCGTGTTGTCGTAAGTTACGGTCCTGTGAGCGTAGAGAATCTCGCTCTGGGCTGGTGGCGTAGCACCACTCGGCTGCTGACCAGCCGGTACAGCAGGGGCGCTGAGACTGGCTCCATGATGCGCGGGCATAAATGCACCAACGGCAGGGTTGAAAGGCTGTGCACCTACCCCCATCCCAAAGGGTTGCGACTGGGTCGATTTGGCGAAGGGGTTCGTGGACGCCTTCATCAAAGAAAGTGGGAATTTGGGCGAATTGAGGCGATCGGAGGGGAGAGAACAAGAAGTCCCAGAAGCGAGATGTGGGATGTGTGAATGCTGGTATCAGGCAAGGACGAGCGATTGGATCGACCGCGTATCAATTGTGTCCGTGCGCCACGAACACAAGCGCTGACACGTCACTCGCCCTAACACCCCTGAAATTTGTGGTGGAGGATTGCTTACGTCAGCAAAACAGAAAATAAATTTATGTTTTATCGTGGCCCACAGCGAGTGTCTCTCGTCGGCTGTACACGTAGAAGCCCATCCGTGCGAACATATCTCTCGCGGCTTCTGCGACGGGGAGAGTGGGAGGAGCGCCGGCCAACGAGGAGGTTGGAAGCAGGTGAGTAGCGAGGTAGGCATCAGTCCGATAGTCCTCGGGCAAAGCCCAGCTGATTGTCACCACCACTCGCCGGGGAGAGGCATCGAGGAACTCAAGGAGCTGGAGAAGGAAGCCATTAGTCCTGGTAACGCCTTTTTTGATGACATAAGAAGCGCTTATGGAGAGATACCTTGGGAATGAGAGAGCGCAAGGCGTCGGGCAGCAGATACGCAACAATGATCGAGGCTGGAGAAAGGTCGGCCTGCATCAAGTCTGCACAAGAAACAGCAAAAATAGAAATGTGATGTCTGTCAGCACCACATCGAACCTGAGTATTGCGCAAAGAAGGAGGTGGTGAGCGCATTGCCTTCTTCGCGCACCTCCACGAGGGGAGCGAGCCCCGCTGCTGTGGCACGATCGCGCGAGAGCGAGGCCAGAGCGGCATCAAGCTCATATCCCACGACGACTGGTCCTTGTCGATCTATGAGGTGCGCCGCCTTGTGTGTGGCTTCATGGATCGCGGCTGCGAAGGCCACCAGGAAACGGCCATCGCCCGAACCAAGGTCAAACACAACATCGCCCTCTCTCGGCTGCACCAATTCGAGCACCGAGCGCACTACTTCTTCCTACACATTAATTGCACAATAAATGGCTGCCCTTGCCGTGAAAAGATAAGGGAGATACGTCGGCCGGGCGGTATGGGGACACAAATCCCTTGGCCCAGTCATACGCGAACAATCGTGGTTTGCGCAGCGGGACAGCGCGCTGGAATTCGTCCTCAGGATCAACACCCTCCTCATCCGTGACTTCCATCTTGTTTTTCTTCTTCTTCTTTTCTCATCTAATTAGTTGCGATTCCTAAGCCACTTTTTCCTTGCTGCTTTCTCTTCCTTTTCGCGTTTTGGCCGAAGCGAGGGCGCTTACCTGAACACGTTTGCTCTTCTTTGGGCCTTAGTGCCGCTTGCGCGAGGTGTCTAGCTTTTACACAAAGCTGAAGAGCGATGCTGAAGAACACGCTCCATCACACGGCAGGAGAGGCGGGCCACCGGCCACTGCTCATTGATGACCGCCTCAATGAGCTTGCTGAAGAGGAGGTGTGGGAAGAGGAGGAGAATGAGGAAGACCAGCTGCCAGATCTCGACGATGCCGAGGATGACTATGAATATGAAGACGCCGGCGAACTCAGGGGCGGAGGTGGTGGCAAGAGAAAGGGACATACGAAGGGAAAGCGCGGATTTGGCATCTACTCGAGCCGCCACGTGCGAAGCCAGATCCAACGGCTTGCCAAGGCAACCAAGTCCGTTGTATCTGGCAAGGAGAAGAAGTCCGAAAGCACACGCCTGCTGCGCTGAGGCTGTGCCCCACTGTACAGAGAACAAGAGTTTCAAAAATGCAATAACCGCCGGCGATGTCGGAGGTTGGCATTTGCACAAGGAGCACGGAGGGGGCAGAAGAGATGTGCAGGAGGCTCACGGTGAGGGAGACTACTGCATTTGTGTGTTTGCTTGCTCTTCTTGGCTCTTCATTCTCCGCTACGGGTGCAGGCTTACAATCCTCTTCTGTTCCTCTTTTTTTTAATCTTCACTTCTTACCCCTTGATGTGCGACGTACTTCCAGCAGTGGCAAGGATGTCGTGGCTCGGCATGTATGACTTCGACAGTGCGCTTCAGGAGGCGAACGACGTCCTTTGGAGTGCCCTCCGCTCGTGCCTGGTGGCCAAAGGAGGCGACACCGGCCGCGTCCCTGTACTCCTGGACCGGGAGGCCGACATGCTTAGGATGTGGACAGACCCGCGTTTGTGCCTCGCGCAGACTTGTGGGTACCCATACGTCACTGTACTTAAGGAGAAAGTCAAGGTGGTTGCGACACCCATTTACAACGCACCCAAGTGTGAATGCACAGGTAAGCCACTCCCCAATTTTTTGTCTGGTTGTAAGTCGAGCGGCTAAGCGAGGGCTAATGAAGAGAAGACTACTCTTATCGTAGCCTGGTCATTGTGAGGGCCGACTCTCCTCATCAGAGTCTCGAGAATCTGCGAGGGCATCGGGCGGCGATTAATAGCATGGACTCCAACAGGTATGTGAGCATTCGTGTGCCCCATAAGCTCATGGAGTTAACAAAGGTGGTTGTATGAGCAGTGGTATGAACGCGTTTCGTCACCTCATTGCTCCTCTGGCTCGAAAGATCGAAAGCGACATTTCCGCATCGGTTTCGTTCTTTTCCGAGGTGAAGCTGAGTGGAGGCCACCTACGGAGCCTGACCATGGTTGCCGAAGGAGAGGCTGATGTGGCTGCTATTGACTGCGTCACATTCAGCCTCCTCGACGATCTAAGGCCCGAACTCACGGTGCGCGTCTTCTCTCTCAGCCCAGACAAAGCTCACTTCCACTCACCGTAAGGTGGTTGGCAGGCGCAAGTGCGAGTGCTTGTCAAGACGGAAGCCTCTCCTGGCCTGCCACTGATCACATCTTCAGAGGCCTCCACGAGCGACGTGGCACGCCTGCAGGCTTGCTTGGTGGAGGTGTTGGACCAAAACGAAGACGACGAAACGGACATCAACGTGCTTGAGTGGCAGCTGCCCGGTCTTAGAGAGGAGGGCGGCGATGAGGCCGCGGCGGTTCTCGCGTCCAAGCTGAAGCGAGCCAAGGCGATCCTCCGAATAAAGGGCGTCAAGCTCTGGGCGAACGATGAGGAGGCAGCCACGGCCTACCAGAAGCTCCTCGACATGGAAGACCAGGCCAAGGCGCTGGGCTACCCCGAGCTGAAGTGACAACAGCAGGAAAGCGGAGGAACAGGAGGCTGTGGAGTAGGGGTTTCACGTCTTGTTTATATACATTATACGACGTCGCGTGGATAGACACACGACCTGAGAGAGCTGGTGACAATCGTCGCCAGGCCTCTTCTACAGAATAATAATTAATTGGGAATAACAACAGAGGGAGGGAGCGCTCGTGTCCTCTCGCTATCGAGCAGGCCGAGCGGAAGTATGAAGATAAAGAGAGAATGATGGTGAGGGATAGATAGGGTGGCCGATGAGGATCTCAGTAGGGGCTCGAGACGGTGGTGCTGGTGAACATGCCGTCGCCGCGCACCCACGGGTGCTGGAGCACGTCCTCCATCGTCGCGCGCTTGTCGACGTTGGGCTCGAGCATGTGGCGAAGGAGCTGCATAACCGAGGGCGAGAGGTTGGCGCCGGAGGAGACGATCGCCGCCGAGAAGTCGCCGTTCTTGATCTTGCGCACCACCTGCGACTCCTTCTGAGCGCTGAAGGGCACGCGAGCTGTGAGCATGGCCAGGAGCACGGTGCCGCAGGCCCACACGTCGACTTCGGGGCCCACGTAGGGAGTCTGGCTCACGATCTCGGGCGACGTATACTGGAGAGTGCCGACCCACTCGTCGAGACGCTGCTTGTAGTCGTACTGCCTAGCGAAGCCAAAGTCGGTGAGGATCAGGTTGCCAGCCTCATCGACGAGGATGTTCTCGGGCTTGATGTCTCGGTGAATGTAGCCGCGCTCGTGCATGAAGTTGACCACGTCAACAAGCTGGAGGAAGTAGCGACGGGCTTCGTCTTCGGACATGGGGCCGAAGTTGTTGAGCTTGTCGAACAGGTCGCCTGCGGGAGTAGGACAGCGTGAGGAGGTGTTTTCGTCGAAAAACACGAAGTGCAAGAAAAGAAAAGAGAAAGCAAAAGTAGAAATGTGACGTACCTCCTTTGCAGTACTCGAGAAGAAGGACGACGTATTTCTTGGTCTCGAGGGTTCCGAACACCTTGCAGATGTTCTTGTGCTGGAGGGCAGCCATGGTGAGGCCCTCGTTACGTGCGCGATTGATCCTCTTGCGGCCTCGCTCGGTGGTGGTGTCCTTCTTCATGAGCTTGACGGCCATGCTCAGGTTGAGCTTGGTGTGCTTGCCAAGGTAGACTTGGGCCGAGGAACCGCTCCCGATAAGGTTGTGGATGTCGATGAGGTCCATGTCGTCTTCCTCCATGACGATCATGTCGTTGCGGAGAGCGCTGGTGGTCGTCGTGGTCGCGAGAGCCATAGTCGTGTGTGTGTGTGTGTGTGTTGTGGCCGAGAAGTGGGAGAGGAAGGAGGTGTGTTCTTGCTCAAATAGGGGCAAGTTCAAAAGTTTGAAGGAGGATGGGCCCGGGGAGAAGGAGGGACAGATGATATATCTCTGCTACTTGCAGAAGAAGCGTTCGTCGTCGAGTAGAGGACTTGATTGAATGATTGAAACAAACGAGGCTTCGGCCTCTTTATCGTCTCACGAGTCCCGCCAGGCCCTACACCAAGCAGTGGCCCAGTTCCCCCCGGTTTGGAGTTTGTTTTCTCTCGTTTCTCTTCATCGCCACCAGGAGAGGCGGGTCAGCTCTATATGAGGCGGTCTGATAGGTGGCAGGTCTTGTCACTCGCGCCTGTTCGCCGTGGGCTTGGCGGGTCCCATGCCAAACAGAGCCGAGAAAATAGGTCGAAATCTCAGTCAGCCACTAATGAAGGAGACCACCGCTGCAGGGGTGTAGCGAGAATGTTGGCGTGAGTGACACGAGCCGACAGATCGCCATCTTGTGTGTATACACTCACCTCACGCCAACGAAGGAAAGCACGTCTTGCAACTTTATGCCAGAAATTTGGGTGAAATCGATGCCTGCGCTAAGCCAACCATTTCAAATTAGCAAATGAATTAAATGATTAAATCTGCCACCGTGCTTGCTCGGGGTGCGGGATGCTGTCTATTGTTGCCCGCTGAGCGGCGTGCGCGATCAACCGCAGTAGAATCAGGATACTCTTTTATCCCAAGCCTATCCAATGGTCCTGACGTTCTAAAGTCGACTTAGCAACTAGCCACTGTCCGGCCCTCTTGTCTCAACGAGACGCCCAGTAGTACCCTGCTTCGCTCGTGCCACTCTGCCCGTGCTTTTGGGTGCGACCGGAGCCACCACCGAGTCGCTCTACCCCCGGCAACAGAGTCTCAGGCAGCCTTCAGCACCAGCCAACGCAACCCAATCCACAAGGACTGCCATACACTTCTTGGTCTTGGGAGCTGTTGATATATGCATTCCTCCGGTTCAGCAAGACTGTGCGCAAGGCACCACTCTCGCGTTTGTCCTTCATCACCGCAATTAGGTAAAAAATTTCTCAATGCCAGAATCGAATTTCTTCTGCGTTTTCATTTTATGACAAATCGCAACCCTGCGCACTTGCACAACATCCTCTCATTCCGGTGCGTCCCCATGTCGAGCGTTAGTGCCTCGTTCAGTGCATTCATTCATCAAAAGTTCTAAATCTTGAAGCTGATTTTCTAATTGTCAAAATCGCTAGATGGATTGCCCGATTCCCTCGTTCACCCTCGCCAAGGCGGTGACCGTGCCGACGCCTTCTGATGCGCAGCAGCGGCAGGTGCAACGCCAGCTCGCCCAGCAAATCGAGGAGGCCGACCCTACGACCTACCTCACACATTTCAGCAAATCGAGGAAATTGGCAACAGATGCGGCGACGCAAGTAGAGATCCTGGCATCTGTCGATTCCACCAACGGCATCTGCCTCTTCTCGCGGCAGACGCTCGATTTCGGAGGTCGCATCACCGGCCACGACGATACCGTCACCCGCATCACCTTCGCCAAGAACAATCCCTCCGTCCTCTGGTCCTCCTCGCACGACGGCAGCGTGCGCTGCTGGGACCTCCGCACGCAGACGCTGGCCCACATGTTTTACGGTAACGCGCCGCTCCCTCCCCGCGAGCTCGCGGGCTCCGGGTGCGTGATGCCAACATCTCTTCTTCGGGAATGGGTCGTGCAGCCAACGAGCCTGTTGAGAGTTTCGATATTGGCGGAACGGACAACATGGTGCTGGCAGCCGGCGTCAAGGAGAACATCCTCTTCTGGGATCTCCGAAAGACCTCTCCGGGCAAGCAGCAGCAAGCCGACGCCATCTTCTCCGAGTCCCACAACGAAGAGATCACTCACGTGCGTGGCCTTTGAGACCATTTGAGAGAGCGGCTACAGCCGCCAGGGCCCTCACGCACTCCCTTTTCGTGTGGCCTACTGTGTAAATTCGTAGATCCTCTTCCATCCCGTGGCCCAGAACCGGTTATTCTCCAGCTCGACCGACGGCCTGGTCTGCATGTTCGACACAACGCAGCCCAACGAAGATGACGCTCTCGTTTCAGGTGCTGCCCTCCCTCATCACAACTGTCTAGATTTGTGCATCAGCATTAACAATCGCGCATTCCCACGACTGCACCCACTCAGTCACGCCTACCGATAAGGCGGTGGAGACGCTCGGTTTCTTTGGCAACAACGGAGCCTTCATGTACGTGGTCTCGTCCGACCAGACGGTGGGCCTCTACAACATCGAACAGGTGCGTGACCAATCTCGTGGTCCGTTCACTCTCGTCCCAGCGATTTAACGAGAAACCGCGCAACAGAACGAAGAGATCGCCAAGCTTGAAGATGCCCGCCAGGCGTTGGCCGGGGTGGTGCCGATCGACTACGTGATCGACTGTCAGTATGACGCTGCTAGCGACGGCCTCTACATGCTCACAGGCACCTTTGGGTATGCTTCAAGTCTTCACACGCACACGCACGTATCCTTTCGTCCCTGGACTAATGAGCGGCCATTGCAGAGGTAATGTGGACGTTCTCCGGGTCGAGCAGTCGGGGATAAAGCCCACCTACCGGCTGCACGGCGGTCACAATGCTGTGGTCCGCTGCTTCGATTGGGACGTTCAGGTACAAAACCCTCCCTCCCGCTCTCTTAAGGTGTTGTTGTTGACTTCTTACTCGCCTTTCCGCCATCAGGGCAAGTCCATCGTTACCGGCGGCGAAGACTCCAAGATCTGCATGTGGACCCTCTCTTGATGATCATGCTGAGGCGGGGGAGCCCGTGATCACATGAACATAAGAGTAATAAAACAACAATCAGGTCTGGCCATGTCCCGCTACGCGCTCACGATCACTTCGCGCGGTCGCTTGGCCGTCCTCGATTTTCCCCCCGCTGCCCACATAGCGCACCAGCAGGGCGTTGCCGAAATACCGCGGCTGGGCTCCCACGGGTTTGAGCCCAAACGGCCTCTGTGCAACCCGACTCTCTCGGCTCTCGGCAGTAAACGTAATACTTAGCCCGAGAGGCAACGCGTGCTCTTCGCATCAACACGCTTGGACCAAAGCTAAACGCATCGGTGATTTCTGCAAGAAATTCCATTTCGATCTCAATCGTCACATTACATCGCATTAGCTTCGTTCTGAATTTAAGATGAGTTGGGGGAATCTCGAACTTCCTGGTGCCTTGCGCAAGATCATCGCTCTCGGCGGCAAGCGAGATGAAGCTGGGCTCGAGGATGCTGGGCTCGACGACTCCGTCTCGGCCGTTGAAGCTGTTGAACCGACCCCTACCATCGCGGGCCACTCGTCCTCCACTTCCTCCTCTTCTTCCTTAAGCTCACCCCTCACATGCTACCCGTCGCCGCCGCCACACCTCCGCTACCTGGAGCTTAAGTGGAAGCAGGGCACACAGCAAGACGCGGGGCAGCAGAAGGTGAAGCAGCTGCTGGCCGCTCTCCAGGACAAGGAGGAGGAGCTGTCGCACCTCATCGTCCGCATCCTGCTGCTCGTCAGCCACGCCAAGGCCCTGTGGGAAGAGAACTGCCGCTCCAAGAGGTGCTCACACCTACTCGTTATCCTCCCTCGGCGATGAACGTGTGCTTGCCTGTGTTCATGAGCGGTCGATGACGACGGCCGCAACGCGAAATGCGCAGGTACGAGGAAGCACGCGTGTACTTCCTGCGATTGGAGAGCGTGGTGCGCCAGATCCGTATACTGTTCGATTCGGTACGCCGCTTGCAGCTCACAACGACCCACAGGCTGGGGATCGTCGCCCTCGGCGGTTACCGCAGGTTCGCTAACAGCAACCACAACAATGCTTACTCAATGGCACGCCGTGCTTTGCATGCGTCGTTCATACTGACGCCGCTCCGCCCCTCAGTTTGCAACGCGTAATGGAGGAGCCCCTGAGCGCTGCCTACGAGTGCCTATACCGCTACTTGGGCGTCACCCACGCTCTGGTGGTCGAGGTGCGAGGGCTTCTCTGCGTTCTGTACTCGCTATGAGTTGGCTCGCATTATTCCTCTCTCACACTCGCTCGCTCGCCTACCGGTTGGCTGTACAGCATTTTAAGGTGCAGGACGTGGACAGGGCATCACTTCACCACGTCGCGGAGGGGACCGGGCAGGACGCCGACCAGCCACAGTCGCCATTGACACCAGCTTCAGCCGAAGCTTCTTGCGAGGACATCCTTGCCTCGACGCACTTTCCGTCGTTTCTTGAGAAGTGCAGCTTTCCGCACATGGAGGCCAAGTTCGGTGAGCTACGGGACAGCATGACCACCACATCTGCACTCTTAGACGTCGTACATGCACACCGCGCACTCGATGTTATCAAATGACACCGCCCTCATCTTCAAGTGTGGATAACCTGATATGTATGTGTTTGACCATCGAGCAGCTGGTTCAGGGCCTCACTGTTGTGGCAGTTCTGCCTCCCTCGGCCGATCACCCCTACGAGGAGACCACGGTGGTGGACAGCATCATCCCGGAATGCGTTCCCTGGCGACACGACCTGCAGCCCTACCACATGGGCTACGAGGTACGCCCCATTCCACTCCAGTTCCGCTTAGCGGAGGCTTTGGCTCATTGACACGAGGCGATTTGGGCCTGTAGTCCACCGACTAATAGTGTTTGTCGCGATTCCCCCCCCCCCCCACAACACCGGTGACAGTACAATAAGGAACTGGCGTCGTACGTGAAGCAGCTCAATATCTTCTTCGCAGCTACGGGCAAATCGCACGCGATGGGCAACTTCGTGACCCGACAGACGATGTTCTCCTCTTGCATGCTCAAGTATGCGCTCTCGCCCAAGGAGGCCGCCCGACAGGTATCGCGTGCCACCCACCCCGCTTTCTTGGATCATGTGACGCGTCCATGCTCAGCCGCTTCATGTCTCACTGTTCATCCAGGCCATCGAGTTCAAGAGGTCGATGTCCTTGGGCTTGTTGCGATCCGTGTGGGACGTGCTAGAAGACCCCATGTACGTAGCGCTGCGTGACTCGCCCTGCTCACCCTCCTCCGCCCTCACCCCTCGCTGTGTACCAGGTACCACTGGTTTGCTGTGTCGCTGGGCTACTCGACGAACCAGAAGGTCGCCGTCGATCGCTTCGTGGAGATCGACTGCCCTCCGCTCACCGCCGATGATGACCTGATGTCGCATCAGCAGCACCAGCAGCATCCACAGCCTCCGCCCAAGATCAAGGCGCGCTTCATGTGGGACCCGCCCGCGTCCCTGCGGTCGTCGTCATCGTCCTACTTCTCGTCGCTCTCGACCTACTTCTCGTTCCTCACCACTGCTCCCTCCCTTCCCTCGCTCGCTCCATCCCTCCCATCGCATTGGTACCCAGCCTACTGGCGAGGCCGGGACGACGCCGGCGAAGACAACGAGAGCGAGGACGACGTGTCTGTGCACGCCTTCTCGCCCACTGCGTTCTCGCCGACGTCAGCTTCCTTCTACTCTCCGCCACAAACCCCGAGCGTTGCCGGTGGCCCCATGCTGCCGCCGTCTTCTATTTATTCATCGTCATCGCCCACCGCGCCGACAGCCACGTCGGCGACATCGGCCTCGACAACATCGTTTCACGTGTTCTCTCCGTCGTCATACCTCTCCCTCTTTCCCACGGTGAGGAAGCGACACGACGAGGAGGAAATGGAGCCCAAGCCCGCCGCTCCTGTACAGATTCCGGTAGGCGAGGAGCAGGACGAGCTCCGCGAGGAGGAGGAGGCCACAAACGACACGCACTGCAACGGCGACCATGTACATAATCGCAGTCACGTCCGCAACCATGAGGAACACGGAAGCCGACACAGGAATGACGGCAGCTGCGAAACGAGCGAAGACACGACGGTCGAACAAGACGGACCGTGTCTAGCCCTGCACGTCCACGGCGGGGGCTTCGTTTCTCAATCGTCGCAGAGCCACCTCTCCTACCTCAAGCAATGGGCCGCGCTCACGGGTATCCCGATCCTCACCGTCGACTACAGTCTGGCGCCCGAGCACCCCTACCCCACGGCTCACCACCAGTGCTACGCGGCCTACAAGTGGGCGCTCACGCATTACCGCGAGTTGGGCATCGTGTCAAGTACCACGCCTCCTTATTCGTGCATGACGGCCTCATGCAGCTTCATATTAGGCTCACTCTCCTCTCCGTGTGGAAATGATCAGATGATTCAAAGGCCCCACTGCGGGTTGTGGTTATTGGCGACTCTGCGGGTGGCAATCTGGTGACCAGCATCACGCTGCGCGCGATAGCTGAGGTGCGTATCTGCCACCTCGCCTCGCCCACAGCTCGTGTCCGTTCACTTAACGACCAACCCTTTCCCCTGGGCGTAGGGCCTCCCGCCACCGGTGGGGGTGGTGCTTGTCTACCCAGCCCTGTGCCTCTCGCTCGCAGGTAGGGATCGGCATCTCGCCCCCCCCCCCTCTCTTTCGTTGTCGCGTCCAATCACTCATTTCATCACACCCGACACCACAAGCGAGCATTTCGCGAACAATTTTCAACCACGACCCCGTGCTCAACTTCCCTTCCACCGCTCTGTGCCTCAACTCCTACGTGCCCGAAGACAGACGCAGTGTACCGCGTCCCTGCCTCGGGGGTCTCATTTTCCTTTCCTGGCGAGCCCCTTACTCTCTTACGTCTGCTTCTCAACTACAGACGACGTTCACTGATCCGTATCTGAGCCCTAGCATGGCGCCATCGTCGCTCTTGGCCAAGTTCCCGCCCGTTCACATTGCCGCAGGTGGCCTCGACCCTCTCCTTGACGATAGTGTCCACTTTGCGCATCGCTTACTGAAGGAGCACCGAGCGGTATGCACCCCTCTCCTCGCAGCGTGCCCGTCGTGGTGGCTTATCTCACGTTTTGGACTGATGGTGGCACAGGTCGAGCTTCGCATCTACGATACCCTTCCACACGGCTTTATGAATGTGTCGCAGACAATCCCCTCCGCAAAGTTCGCCATCGTCGACATCGCCAGCGCCATCACTCGGCTACTGTTCCCTCCGAGATTGGCCGAATGAACAACGTTTTGCTCACAATCTCTCTGTAAAGAATAAACGTCTTGATTGGCCACGATTCTGGCCTTGGCGGCAACGCGACCGACGGTCAAAGAAAGGCCGTCGTGGTCTTGGCAGGCCAAGCTGCCCATGTTGCCCGGACCACCGCTCAATTTACACTTTTAAGGTCGCGGCGGGGATTGGCTGGGGCTCGAGAAGAATGGGAGAACACCAACCCAGTTTTTGTGACGACCTACCACGTGCGCGAAGGCCACAAAACCCGAGGCGGAGCACGTTGTGCGCCCTTTCTTATCTTCGCGCCCGACCACCCACCCACACACACGCCAACCAGGTCTGTATTACCCCCTTTGCCCTACCAGGGCCATCACCACACCACTTGCTTTGGGTCAGTTGGAGAGCAATGGCGCAGCGGATCTCTGGTCCCGGGACTCTGTTGCTCAAAGGCTGTGTGTGTGGTGGCGGTTTATCGCGAGTCCTCTTCTATCGATGAGGAAGCGCCAAGTGAACGGCTTGGCCCTCTTTAATTCACTTCTTTCAGTATGTTGGTTATTTTTCTTATGTTGCGGTGGCGTGGTGGGACAAAAGTCGGCGGCGTCTCAAACGCCGATTCAGAACTGGAAACTTATCCGTTCCCTCCGATTTCTCTTTATCAATTCAGTTGCGTTGAGCTGCGGGAGAAGATCTTGGAAATTCGCAAGAACCCACAACTCCAGTGTTGATTTCCGAAAGGACTGTCGTTGGGGAGGACACACCGATCATCCCACCAGCGACGTCGAACCTCGATCCGCCAGAAAACGCCTGCCATCCAAGCTCCGCGCTACTTCAACGGTGACTCCCGGTTCAGGGAATCGGTCATCTTGACTCCGTGCGTTTGGAAGGTACCGCCAGCGATTTCCCCAAAATTTTGGTTCTTTCGTAAAGCGACATTGATGCAAATGATTTAACGTCAACTTCCTGTGCAGCTGCCCATCTGAGTATAGCTACGTGCTATTGTCCTATCGACCTACACTTGTGAATCTTTTCGATCTATCCACGTTCTCCAATTTCGACCTTCGATTTTTGTCTACCGATTCCCGGCTTCGACACTTTCACCACATCAACATATTAGATTGTTACTCCCTGCCTACCACGATGAACGGAGTTGACAACGAACCCACCACCATGACCAACGACCCCGCCCAGTTCTCTGCTCTGGAAGAGGAGAACCGCAAGCTGAAGCAGCAGGTCGAAAGGCTCAAGATCATGCTCCGCCGCCAGCTCAACTACGACGGCGAGGACCATGACTTTGAGCACATCTTCGATCGTGCACTCAGCTGGGAGGGCGACTACAACGCTTCGGACGAGGAGTACAACAAGACCTACGACTCTGCCGAGGAGACCGACCCCTACTCGGCCGCCGATGCGGAGGAGAAGCGCCGCCGGAATGACACCGAGGGTGATTCCGGTGACGATGCTAGGGAAGGCCACAACTCCGAAGATGGCAACGCTTCGGAGGAGGAGAAGATCGCCGTCCACGCCAGACGCCCGAGGCGCGTCAGCGGGCTTCGCATCACACCAGTGTTCGAGTGCGTACCTCTCACCCGCTCTCCTCCAGCGCACCTCCCTCTCTTTTTACGTGATGATAAACCTTCCATTAGATAGGGACAAATGAGGAGGAAGGAGACTTCCTCCATTGAGATCACAAATTTTTAAACCTGATTACCACTCCTTTTCACGGAGCACCTGTATTCTCTGTCATACGTAGCAGTTTCTCACCTTTTCCTTCCCCCCGTCTCCACTCCACTCCCTTTCCTTTGCAGGAACGATCACTGCGTGGAGATTGTGGCGCACGTGGTAACCGACATCGTCGAGGATCCTTCGCTTACGGAAGAAGGTCCCGTCGACTGCGAGTCGGGCAAGGACATTGACCAAGGCTATTCGGGCGATCAGGAAGAGGGAGACTCGGGAGATAACGACGTCGACAACGACGGCGACGACCAGACCGAGGTCGTGATCTCCGCCGACGGCAAGAAGACCAAGCGCCTCAGGCTCGGCGCCAAGAAGCGGCAAAAGCTGAAGGAGAAGAAGGTGCAGATCTTACAATATTTGTTTATTTATTATTTCCTTATTTACATTATTATTATTATTATTATTATTATTATTATTATTATTATTATTATTTATATGATGAATCAATGGTAACACCGCTCGCAGTATGACGCCTTATGATCGGAACATGCCATCTTAATCCTGATACTACAATCTCTTGTTTTGTTCTTATTGCTGGCGTGGTGAATGTACGCTGACGCCACCTTTCGTTCTTCTTCTTTCTCCAGGCCAAGTCCAGCGGAAAGATCCCGCGTAAGAAGCTGATCCCCCGCAAGGAGAGCTCCTCGTCGGGCTTCGTGCTAAGCGAGAAGCCCATCCCGCAGGGCGAGAAGCAGGCGCGCAAGAGGCCCAACCACAAGAGCAAGAGCAAGCGCGAGAAGGCCGCTCTTAGGCCGCGCAGGCGCAGGAGGAACCCCCTCGTCCGCGCTGCCCTCGAGCCCTCCGATCTCCTGGCTCCCGTCGTGCCCGACGACTTCTATGAGACCACGGCTGAGGCTGCCTCTGCGAAGGAGCTCAAGCTCAAGGGTACGCACTCTGCCCTCTTCCTTTCGTGTTGGCGCGTGCGTGGTGGCGCAGTCGTTCTTCGCACGTGATGAACTAGTATCATTCTACGCCTATGAAAACAATAATTTTTAATCAGTGATTACCAAGCATACTTTCTGAATAGCAACCCACCTCTGTCTCGTCTGTTCGCTTTGCCACGCCGGCTTGCCGCTAACTTGTCTCGCTATTCTGTCACCAACAGTCTACGAGGAGCTTTCGAAGAGCTCGGCGATTGAGCTCATCAGCACGGTGAGCACAGTGGAGGAGCTGCTCGCCAAGGAACTCGAAAAGGGCCAGTACTCGGCCTTCTACCTCGTCAACTTGGGAGCGGTAGTCGAGAAGTTCCTGCAGTGGAAGAAGTACATGCCTCGCGTGCGTCCGATGTACGCTGTCAAGTCGAACCCCGACATCAACATCATCCGGGCTCTGCATTTCCTCGGCACTGGATTCGACTGCGCCTCGCAGGCGGAGCTCGAGGAGGTCAGGAGCATCGGCGCCAAGTCAGAGAATATCATCTACGCCAACCCTTGCAAGGGCAAGGAGCACATTCTCTACGCCAAGCAGCATGGATTCGACCTCATGACGTTCGATAACGCTGCCGAGCTCGACAAGATCATCTCGCTCCACCCTGGCGCCAAGCTCGTTATCCGCATCCTCCCCGACGATCGCTACTCGCTCATGCCCTTCGGCACCAAGTTTGGCGCCTCGTACGACGAGAGCTGCAAGCTCATCCAGCGCTGCAAGGAGCTCGGCGCCACCCTCGTCGGCGTCAGCTTCCACGTCGGCAGCGGCTGCTACTCCAGCCAGGCCTGGCACGATGCCATCCGCCTCGCCAGGCGTGTCTTCAACGCGGCCGAGGAGGCCGGCTACAAGATGACCCTTCTCGACATTGGCGGAGTACGCTACCCCCCTCCTCCTTCCTCCCCCCTCTCTTTAGATGATGAAAAACCTTTCACCTTGGAGAACAGAATCTTAATTGATGATTTCTTGATGCAACCTGATTACTTTCTTTTCGAGCCTTGCGCGCTTTCGTCGTATCACCTTCCTCGTCGCTAACAATGGCGCTCTTGTGTAGGGTTACCCTGGCGTCGACGACGACGGCATGACCTTTGAGGAGACGATCGATGGCGTGGCTCAGATCCTGGACGACCTCTTCCCCGCTGATGTCAACATCATCGCCGAACCCGGCCGCTACTTCTGTACTGCGGCCTACACGCTCGCGGTCACCATCATCTCCCGCAGGGACCGCTTCGTGTGTCGCAACAGGTACGACTCACCCCTCTACCGTCCCCTTTCCTCCTCTCGACGTCTCCTTAGGATGACTACATATAAACCCAGCTCGATGATAACTTATGATTATAATTGTAATTCTGCTTCTCTGAAACGATTCGTCTTGTTTTGACTCTTCTTTTTTGCCGCTGTTGTAATTTCGAGCCCTCACCTTTCTTTCCTACGCACTTGCAGGCCGCAGAACAAGCTCTCGTTCGTTGGCCAGGAGGAAGAGAAGACCGAGGAGACCCAGGCCGAGGACACGACGACCGAGCAGGAGGATGTTCCTGCTCGTGAGGTGCTCTACTACCTCTCCGACGGCCTCTACGGCTCGTTCAACAACATCGTGTTCGATCACGCCAAGCCTCTGCCGCTTTCCATGAAGTCGTCTGAGACCAAGTCGCGCTCGACCCTGTTCGGCCCGACGTGCGACTCCATCGACGTCGTGTGCAAGGACATCGACCTGCCCGAGATGGAAATCGGCGACTGGCTCTACTTCGTGAACATGGGCGCCTACACCATCGCCTCGGCCTCATCCTTCAACGGCTTCCGGCCGCCTAACGCCAAGTACCTCATGTACATCGGCGACCGCAAGCTCGACACCCACCTCAAGATTCTCTCCCCCGAGGCCTTGCCCAAGGCCAAGTAAACGTTTATGTGGTCTGGTTACAACACACCTAGCAAGCATCTTTCTGGGAACTCAAGTGAGTTGCTGTGGGGAAGGGGAAGTTTGTGCAAGGAGTGTGAGATATTGAAATCGATCTCTTTGAAGCTTGCTGAGTGTGTGTCCCTCAAACAGCTCCTTCTCTCTGCTTGATGCAGAACTTGTGGTAGCCAGCGTTATCCACTATAAAGGTTGATGGTGTTGTGACTTTAAGCATATTTAATGATCAACATTGTCATGGTCATCCCCACTCAATTCATTGCACCCTCTATCCATCCTTGTTCACTGCTTGCATGCAGAAGTACAAGTCACTGTCCCTTTCCAACTGGTGTGCCAACACTGTTCCCTTCTACCCACAAGAAAACAGGAGTGTTTTTGTGCAAATAGGTCTTGTCCAGGTAGATGGAGGGTGTTCCCTTGGCCTTTCCACACACTTGTACCCATCACTCTTCGTTGCCACACCAATTACAACAGTGTCCAGACTGTAAGGTATTCCACAATTCCTGTTCTCCAAAACCATGACTCCCAGTTGGTTTTTTTGTTATGTGAAAGGGGCAGAAGGTCTTTGTGTGTGGCTCCAGAATAATGGATCATGCTACTGCAGATCACATAACCATGCATGGCCCTGATGGTAATGTTCACCCCTCTGCCCCCATTCTCCTACACAGCAAGCACCATAAGCTTTTGCCACCAACATCAAATCAGGACTTTACTACACTTTTTGCAACTTTCTTTCATAGAAAAAAGTGAACAGGCGTCCGGTTTGGGTAGGCTTAAATTTCTAATCGTTTCTAGGTCGCCCACAAACATCTGGTGCCAACAATCGGCCGGTTAGCTTAGTTGGTAGAGCGTGGTGCTAATAACGCCAAGGTCGTGGGTTCGATCCCCACACTGGCCATCTTTTGGTACCATGGCATCTTTCTTTTGATAGCCTGGTGGGACACCAGCACATGGAGAACAAGTGGCAGTGGACATTAAAATTATGATCTCTCCTTTCCTGGGGGAGATGATTGTCCGCCTTCACAGCATGGGGCTTCACACAGCCAAAAGGGGAAGGATGGCGCCAATGGGAATCGAACCCATGATCTCTCCCTTACTAGGGGAGCGCGGTGCCGACTGCGCCATGGCGCCACTGTTGAATATGATTTAGTGGTATTCGATATGCCATCAGTTAAGCCATATCACTCCCAAGAAGTCCCAGTTGTTGATCAGTGGGCCATGCAACTGTTCTTGTGCCTTTTGGAGGCCATGGTTCCTGACGCCATGTATACCACCAGCATGGGAATGTATCGACAACCCCAGCCCAACAGGACCTTAAGTTGCCAAAAAGTAACTCCAGTTGAAGCGGCAAAACAGGATGACTGGAGGTGACGGGTATCGATCCCGCTGCCTCTCCGATGCGAACGGAGCGCTCTACCATGTGAGCTACACCCCCAGCGCTTGCCAGTAAGGAAAGCATAGGGAACTTTTCAAAGTAACTTTTCATCGCAAGTGCCCACATGGGCAGCTCAGCACTCTGGTTTCCACCTGGTGTAGAGGGAATGCTGACTAAATGGGGAAGCTAGTCCCCAAAGCAATTCTTTGCAGGCAGACTCAAGTCTGGACTCACACTGCCCCTCTTGATGAAGGAGGTGGGAAAGAGGGCACTGGCAAAACCCTGAACTGCCTCTATTATCAAATGAGAGGTCCAGTCATTTTAAGATTAATTTCAAGAGTTAGGTTTTAACTCCAAATCTCCCATTTTGCAAAGTTAAATTTACTTTTGGTGAAAAATGCTAACTCATTTTTTTAAGGCAAATCCAACGATAACAAGTGATTTTTATTGCATATTAAATAATTGTCAACTTATATCCAGCTTAACCCATGTTACAATGCATACTGTGGCCACTTCTCCAACAGTAACAACAATTATCACTTAGGACTGCAAGGGCAGTAGGGTGTCATGAAGCACAAGCTGTTTTTTTTAGACATCTGGAGGTCACAGCAGTAATGGTGGTTTCAGTAGTGATGTCTTAATTAGAAGCAGTCAACAAGGTCAGTCATCCAGCCCCTATCCCTTCTCAGTGATGAGCATTAAGATTTCATGCATTCTGCAGCAGCTCCATCATGGTGGCTGGTTACTGGTTAATGGTGCAATCACAAACATACAACATTGACTGTCAGTGTCACCTTGAAGAAACATGACAGGTGTCTACCCAAATGCTGCTGCTGCTTACACACAGAATACAATGGCTCTGCACTTTCTTCATCTCCTTCACCTCTTAATGCTGCACTGTCATGCATGTGCACGTGAGAGCTGCTTCATTGATGGCATCAAGGTTTTGCCAGTGCACCTCCTTCACCACACACATGCTTGCTTGCAACCATAGTGTCCACATGTACAATGTTTGCAGCTCTTCTTCACCACACATCACAACCTGCCATCTGGTCATGTATGAGCATGTGATGTTGGAGGCCTTCTTGGCATTTCTCCTCTACCATCACGTACATGTATGCAATGCTCATGCACCTGCTTCACCACAAAAAAGCCTGCAATATGGTCATGTGTGCATGTGATGTTGGAGGTCTTCATGACGTTTATGCTTGCTATACCGCCATGTATGCATTCACAATGCTCATGCACCTTCTGTCCCACAATTACACCCTCTATGTTGTCATGTTTGGGCATGTGTTATGGGTGATCTTGGTGCCATTTTTGCTTGCAATACCAGCACAAAGGCATGCACAATGCTCTGCACCTCTTTCACTACAGATGTGCACTATCTGGTCCTGTATGTGCATGTATTGTGGGTAACCAAATTGTACATATGTGCAGAATGAGGATGCAGCCCACAATAAGATCATTGCGCAACCTGCATCAGCAAGCCAGGTGATGCACCTGACAACCAACTGCTTTTCTGACAATAAAAAATCATGCATGATCCTGTTCAGATGCCCTTCATACTGCAGATTCAAACTGCCAATTTCACCCACTTCTGTACACCATCCTTATGTGAGCATGGTTAACCTTGTTCGAATGCAACAACAGGGACAACTTCTTTTGGCCTAGTTTTGCCACCTTGAGTTTCAGCAGTCGCCCAGCTTCTCCTTGCCTTTGGCCTCGTCATCATCCCTTTCCTCATTTTCGTCGCACACTCGCTCAGCGGTTCCTTCTTCGCCCACTTCGATTTCTCCGGCGCACACTTGCTCTTGTCCGGTGGCCTCTTCCTCCTCCGGTGTCTCCACGGGGATGGAGAGAGAGCGAAGAAAGGCACGCCACTTGTTATCCACGTCGTTGTTGGGATCGTCCGGCACATCCCTCCACGGCCCTCCTCGGCCATCTCGCACACACTGACGAGGATCAGCGCCCCCTTGGGAATACGGTGGCACGTGTCAGCCTTCACGGAGGGACCACACACTGCAGTTTGGGCTTCCTTTTTTCGAAAAAAGCGAAGACATGGTGGGGGTGAGTACTCTCGACGAGGTTGATGACCTTCTTCATCATGCTGTCCAGCTGCTGCTCGTTGTACGGCCAGTTCCAGCTGATGGTTACATACAACAGAGTCGCACCGTCTCCGTTCCTCGCGTTTACGTCCGCTCCGTGAGCCAGCTGCAATGGCGATGCGACGCCCGTCAGTCCACAGACGACTGTTCGTCCAAAGAATGGAGATCGAGGGAGAGGAAGAACTGTGAGGGGAGTGGAGGCACCGCACCAGTAGTTCAAACAACGCATCGTGGTCGAGCGCGTGAAACAGAGGCGATTCCTGAGCGTAGCCCGAGTGGCGGTTCACATCGGCCCCTCGCTAAAGACGCGAGGTCGACAAGTTAGTCAGTGAGACGGACCGGGAGGCGGAATGCCATCACGATGATCTGAAGTGGCGCGCTACCTCGAGGAGAAGCTTGACGACTCGCTCCCGTTCTTCCTTGTCGTGCCAGTAGAAGCCGCGAACTGCGTGGTGCAAGGGCAGGTAGTCGTTTTCTCCGCCGGCATTGGGATCGATTCCTGCCAAGCACGGATGATGACCAACAAGCGACCGATGTCGGTTATCGGTCGTTCCAAGAGAAAGGGCTGTTGCAGCGCGTACCCATGTCCAGCAGGGCGACCAGAAGGTCGTAATTGGCGGACCTGGCAGCAGCCGCGAGGAAGGGCGTGCCGAGCCCTGCAACAATTGGCACTTATTGGTAACTTCGAAATTGTGCAATTAAGAGGTGGCGGACGCACGAGGGTCCCGGATATCGACCCCGTGTTTGGTGAACAGAGACACAAGCTCCAAGGTAGAATCCGTGTCCCTCCAATGAACGCAATGCTTAGCCAAACACTATGCGCCATGATCAACGATGCATACGTCAGCACTCTCACCCCCCCCCCGCCCCTTCACCAGAAACAGAAGGTCCGCCTACGACGCACCAGCACGGGGTCCTTGTGGTGAACGTCGGCCCCTGCCTCGATCAGGCACCTACAGATCTCTAGCGAGGGGCTCTGTTGGTGTGAGTGTGGTGTGTGCTGTTAGCTCAGGAATCAGGGTGTGTGTACGCTTGCACTAATGCCGAGATGTCGAACCTTTAGCGCCCAATGGAGGGTCGTCTGGCCGGAGCTATCCGTGGCTTTGATGTCGGCGCCGTGCTTCAGAAGGAACCGCACAAAGGAGAGCCGCTTGGTCGCGGGGCGGAGAGCTAGATGAAGTGGCACGCGGCCTACCTCATCGGCCAGATTGATGTCCAGCCCCACTGCAAGGAAGAGCGACACGAGGTCCTCGTTCTGCTGTTCGGCCGCGAGGTGCAGCGGAGACAAGAGCGCCTGCACGTTGTAGCGACACGAAGCATGTGAGGAATGCCAACGGCCACGCCGCATTCTTGGCGGAGTGGCACGTGATAGCCATTGAAGCAACTGACCTTCTTAGTATTGGCCTCGGATGCGCTCCAGACGATCTTGGCGCCGTGCTCTAGCAGCACGCGCACGACCGACAAGCGACCGTTGAGCGTGGCCAAGTGCAGCGCCGATTGCTTGGGCTTGCTCAGCGCATTAATGTCTGCCCCCCCAAAGCGCAGTTGGTTGGTTGTCGACAACAGGTTGGTCAACACGATCACAGCCCACGGGTCAGAGCACGGATGTGTACCGGCGCCGCGCTTGAGCAGGAAGATGACCATTCCAGTGTGTCCGCCTTCGGCGGCAAAGTGGAGAGCCGTCTTGCCGGTCCGCGGCTCAGCGGCGTTGACCATGGCCACCACCGCGTCAGGTCCGCCTGCCTTTTCCATCAGCACCTCCATGATCTGTACACACACATATTCACACGCCGCGTGTGAGTCACCCCCTCCCAAACATGTCAGGGTGAGCAGCAGGGCAAGGGGAAGACACCTTGATGTGGCCTCCGGCGGCGGCCTGGAAGGAGAGCGGCCGCGCGCCCTTCCTGCCGCCCTTCTGCGACTCGACCAGCCGTGCAAAATCGTTCCCGCCAGCGCCGTGCCGCAGGAGCACCTGAGATGGTCGTGTATGGCGGCGGGATATTTCCGCGTCAGGACACGCATGTGTTCAGAGAGCATGAAAATGAGTGGGCCGCACCTCGACGACGTCGAGGAAGCCCTTGGCGGCGGCGATGCCCACGGGCGTACATCCCTGGTGGTTGGCCACATTGACGTCGGCGCCGGCCAGCGCGAGGATCTCGACCACGTCGGCGCAGCCAATGGTGGCCGCCAGGTGCAGCGGCCGCGTGCGCTCGGGCGTGAGGGATGGGTGGGTGTTCGGCGGCTCGCCATTAAGCAGATCGAGGCTCACGTTGGCGCCCTCCTTTCGCAGGAGGTCTTGCAGCACTTGATCGAACCCGCAGGCAGCGCACCACCTGCGACACGGAAACAGTGTTGGGTGAGGCCGCCACAGTGGCGTCGCAGTTCGTCATCAGCGTATGCAGCTGGTTGGCCACCTTCTGCGGGTGCGTACTTGATGATGTCCCATACACGCTGTTTGTTGTCGGCCTGCGACTGTAGCTGCCGTAGGGAGTTGACCGCCGCGAGACACCGCTGCCGCCAACTGGCCGCTGCTCGCGAGTTTCCGAAAGAAAGAAAGAAACCTATTAAAACTTTTTAAATTGTTGGTTTAGGTGAAGGGTACCCTTGTTTGTGGACGGGCGGGAGCTGAAGTGGCGCCGGAAGACCGCCTCCCACACGAAGTCCGAGTCACACACGTCTCGCCACACTCGGCACACGCATCCGCTCCGTGCCACGCTCACCGGGTCGGCCAGGCTGACGATGTGTTGCATGACTTCAAGCGGCAGCACCTGGTGCACCGCCTCGCCACCCCAATCGTACTCTTCTTCTTCTCCCCCCTCGGCTTCCTCCTCCGCCCTGTTTTCGGCCTCCCGATCGCCATCGTAGTCAGGCCAAAGAGCTTCCATGTGTCGTGGTCTTTTTTCTTTTCGCGGTTGCTGCCGTGGCCCACACAGAAAGATGTTGAGTTCCTGTTTTTTTCTGAGTGAACCAGGTATTTGCTGGGTGCCTTGTCAACAGAGAAATATCAATCGCCATAAGGTTGTCAGCCACCATGATTTCTGTAAGGCAGTAACATCATTATACTAACTGTATCACCAGGCACTAGCAGTTGCCCTGAAATCTGGTCATATGTAACCATTGTAATGTATAGGAACAGCAAAAAATGACTGTCTGTGCTCAATGTTTCAGGCCTAGCGCGTTCAAAAAACAGTTACTGGAGGTGACGGGTATCGATCCCGCTGCCTCTCCGATGCGAACGGAGCGCTCTACCATGTGAGCTACACCCCCAGCCTTAAAAATCATTGCTATCGTGTGTGCTGCAACACGCCACGTTCAGACCCTTTTTTTTTGTTCTTGTCATAAAGAAAATCGTTCTTGAGTTCGGCAACTCCTCATGTCATGCATGCTTGTTTCTTCTCTTCGCCAGTTAGGCAAAGATATTTGGTAAAAAACGCTCAGCACCCACTGCCGGCCGCAGTTTGTTGGTCTCCACGAGGTGGTTGAGCAGCTTGCACCATTCCTGCATCACGCAACTTCTCAGTCATCGGGAGAAGAGCTAAAAGGCTCAGCAAGCAGGTGCTCACCTGTGCTTCATCATCTGAATCGCAGGCAACAAACCATTGGCGAGAGGTGGTGCCGATTTCGATGACATTGGGCGGTGCATCCTTTGGCACACGTACAACCACCACTGTTCGGAGATCCAGTATGCCTGAAGTCGCACACGTGATAACTCAGTCAAACCGACCTAATCAAGTGTTCTTTCCAAAAATAAGTAAATAATCGCTTAATTTACCTCGTGGTTGAGGTCGCTCATCAGCAGCGTAGTAGATGAGTTGCATGTTTTCTCTGAGAATGAACATCCGCCTCTTCCAGCTCTTGATCAGCCCGCCTCTGTGTAGACCACGCCAACAGACCATAAGATCATCTCCCCATTTGGGCCACCACCGCGACCGGTCGCATAGCTCGCTCCTTTGCATACCTTTTGATCATGGAACCACATTTGAGCACGCGTACGTCCTGGAGGCTGGTCGCAACTTTCTGTTCAATCGGAGGGCCCACCAGGAACTGCAGCACGCCCGCAAACTCCCTGCGCCCGAGTTCGTGGATAACGTTCATTGCATCGATCGTCAGAGGGAGAGGGGAGAGGGAGAGTACTTTTCCATGTCTCTCTGCTTGGCCTTCTCGTGCTCCATCTCGTCGAGCCTCCTCGCCAGAGCCTTTGATTTTTGATCTGTGTGACGGCGGCCGACACGCCGAAGGGAGAGCACGCATGAATGATGAGCACGCATACGTGTACATAGCAAAAAGGTGTTGGAGGGAGGCAAACCGCTCTCTTTCTCCTTGTCTTTGACGAGCTGCTTCGACTCGTGAGAAGTCTTCTGCAGCTTGGCCTTGAGCTGGGCATTTTCCGTGGTGAGCTCCTGCACCTGTCCCCGGAGC
>JANDJZ010000237.1:0-80441 GCA_027943245.1 Acanthamoeba sp. SK_2022b
AGATGTTCTTCACAGACGGCGTGAGGACGACCGCCGTGCCGTTCAGGACGGCTGCGATGGCGGGCGGCAGCACCGGACCCGAATCGACGGCTGCCGATGTGGTGGTCGTGGTGGTGGTGGGCGGCAGCGTGGAATCTCGCGACTGCTGGCTGCTGGTCTCCTCGTCCATCTCGTCGTCCGTCTTCTCTTCCGCGTTCAGGCGCGCAGCGTGCTTGGGCTGATCCTTTTCGCTGACGGGCTCCTCCTCGTCGTCGCTGAACAGCGCCTTTTCCATCTCGTCCAGTCCCATTCCGATGGCGTCCTGCTGTTGCTGCTCCTGCTTGGCAGGGAACGGCGAGACAAACACTGCCGATGGCTGTGCTGCTGTCATCGTTGTGGTGGTGGAGCCCGAAGGTGTAGGTGCCGCCCCATTGGCACTGCTATGCAGGGAGGCCGCAGGGAAGCTCGAGAGCGACGAGTCCGTGTCGTAGTCATCGTCATAGTCATCCCCGCCCCGTTTGGTAGCACCCCCGCCGAGCTTAGACTTGAGCGCTCGCGCCATCTCGGCCGCCTTCGCTCTCACCTCCTCAGCATCCTCTTCCTTTTCCTGTTTGGCCTCCTTCACTTCCTCGCCTTCCTCAAAATCGTCCACCTCGCCATCGCTCATGTCCTCAAAATCAATCGCATCAGGCGCCTTTTCTTCTCCAGCATCATCTGTGCATATGATCAACAAAGATTTAAAAATTGAATGCATGGGAAGGGGTCAAATCACGAAGAAAGAAAGACATGTAGTGGCGCAGGGAGAGATGGAGGAGGCCACCGGCTGTCATTTCACGAGGCGGTGCCTTTGCTATACCCATGCCTTTGCCCATGCCCAGGGCTTTGGCGCCCGCTACCAATTCGGGGGGCAGCGCATCGCCGAACATGAGCAGTCCCTCGAGGTTTCCACCTCCCTTTTTGCCATTACGCTTCATCTTGAAGTCTGCCGCTGTAGCCTCACCTCCGCACTACCCGAGCGAACGAGTGCCGATCCCAATCCCTCTTAATCTCTGCCAATCTCTCTTAATTTCTGCTTAATTATTCTTATTTTTGCCCTCGCTCCCTGCAAATCGAGCGGCAGCCCGTGCGTCCAGTCGAGTGTGGGGTTGGAACAGACTGAAATTTGGAGGCCTGCTTATATTTGTAGTCGACAAGTAAATATTCAAATATTATGGGATGCCTGTGCCTGGAAAAGGTGCAAGAAATAGAGAAGGCTCAAAGAATGCAAGAAGGGCAGACCGAGTGAGAGCTCGAAGAGGGAGAGGCAGGTGACCTACACGGAGGACATGCTATGTCATGATATCTGGATGCATCCTGCCATACATTTATGTGCGCCGACACACCTAGCGCCTCTTTTGTAACACGCCGCAACACGTACACCCACACCGCGCAGAATACAAACAGATTTGGGAAGTCGCAGACGACCACATCAGTCGGCCAGGCGAGCGTAGTCGGCGTCCATGTGCGCGTCGTGCGCGACGAAGAGCTGCGAATATTTGGAGCCCATCAACGCTCGCTGTAACAACAAACAAGGTGAGTTGGAAAGGCTTAGACGGCCAGGCCTGGGGGAAAGTTATACCTTGAGGCCAAGGTCCTTCTTGCGGGCCTTGAGAAGCTCCTTGAGAGTGGGATACTCCTGCGAGCCTAGCGTGAAGCCGCTACCCGCTCGGTGCTTGATTCTGTGTTGTTTGTCTGTTAATGTCTCTCTCTCTCTCTCTCTGTGTGTGTGTGTGTGTGTGTGTGTGTGTGTGTGTTTTGCAGCGAAGGCGGGCGTACCGGTAGTGCTTGAGCTGGCCCTCGCTCTCCATGGCGGTGACGGTGTAGTAACCGGGCTTGGAGCTGAAGCGGATGATGTAGGTGCCCACCTTCTTGCCCGCCATCTGACGTTCGGCGTTCTCGCTCGTGATGTCACCGTAGAAGCCGCTGCATGTCAAATGCGTAGTTGATGAGCATGCGTCCAGTCCAGCGGATGCACGAAAAGAAATGGGCAAGCATGCAACGAGATGGGGAGCTGGTACTTCATCTTGATGATGTCTTGCACCCGCTTGGGGAACGTTTCATCAGGAGTGAAGGGGCCGAACCACTCGAGCACGTTGCCAAAGTCTTCGATCGAGACCTGTCCGCCAGTGGAGTCGGCTGCGTTGGGCACTGTTTCGCAGAACAGACGCAGTCGGCACCGGAGAGGGGGGGGGGTGAGTGCGGCGGTCAGCGTCGTGGGGCGTGTTAAGGCTGCGAGAACGCCAACCAACGGTAGGTTAACCTACCCAAGACCAGGTGAAGCGACTTGATTATGAGCGCATCCTTCCAGGTGGTCTTCTTTGGCAGCTGAATGCCGCAGTATTTGATGAACGTCTGTTTGAGCAGCAGAGAACAGAGGAAAGAGGAAGATGAGTGATGCCGGGTTGGTTGGTTGGTTGAATTGGGTCAGTATTACCTTGGCGAACTCCTTCCAGGGTACGCTGTCCCGAATGGCCCCCTCCTTGGTTTTGAAGGACTTGAGCCAAAACTCGCGAGCCAGCGAATTGGCATCGCTGATGATGGCATCGAGCACAACTACGCGCGCGCGCGCGCGCACCACACACACACACACACACACACACACACACACACACACACACACACACACACACACACACAACGGACGAGGGGTCAGTTCGAGTTGAATTCCTTTGGGGGCACGCGCCTGATCGCCGCGAGGGGGAACGAGCTGTGCGTACTCTCGTCGAGCACCTGGCCCTCGAGGATGGTCCTGAAGGAGGGACGCTTGCGGGGATCGTGCTCAAGACACGCCCCGATGAGCTTGGCAAGTCTCGGAGGGCAATAGTCGGGCATGGTCGGGCGCTTCTGTTGCTTGACCACGTACCGGAACACATCTGCCGTGATCAGAAAGCACCAGAGGGGAGTCAGTCAAGTCGCGCCTGACGCGACAGGGGGAAAGCAAAGAGGAGGCCCACCTGCCACAGTCTCGAAGTCCTTGTCTTCGTAGGGAATCATTTGGGTGAGGAGCTCCCACAAGATGATACCGAAACTAGAGCAGATCAGCTTGTAAGCGGGGGGGGGACAACTGGAGTGTCTACACGAGGGAGAAGGGATGTGAGATTGCCGGTGATGTTGTACCTGTACACATCAGCCTTCTCGCTGTAGGGCTGCTCTGCCAGAACTTCGGGCGCCATGTAGAGGGGACTGCCAACGGCGCCCTTCTGCTCCTTCTTCTTAATGCGCGAGAGACCAAAGTCGGCTACCTTGGCCACCCAGTTCTCGTCCACCAGAATGTTTTGCGTCTGTAACAGATCGGGGGGTTAGCTGGATTGTGGCGCCACGACCTTGACCATCTACTATGTTTCAAGGAGGTGGATAAAGTCTTCTCATGAGTGTCACCGTGCCTTAAGATCCAAGTGCCTGCAGCGTACATGTGAAGTACACGACAAGAGGGGTTGCATTGTGAGTGGGCACGCCGAACCAACAAGGCACTGGTGATAAATGGAACGTACAGGATCGGCGGGTTGGAGAGATGCAGCCAGTTCACTCCCAAGGCGGTATCGCGAGCGAAGCGCATCCTCTGCTTGAACGAGATCTCATCTAACGAGTGTGATAGAAGCGATGAGCGATAGACGGCGCGATGACAAAAACACAAGAAGGCGGGAGGGACTACCGTCGCTATTGTGAAGCAGATCGAACACGGATCCGCGGGGCATGAGCTCGGTCACCATGATCAGCTTCCCCTGCTCGGGCTCCAGGCACACGCCCATCAGCAGCAACACCTGTTGATATACGACCAGAGCATCAAACATTCGTTATCAATGCCCGAAGAGAGGAGAGGCAAGGAAATTAGGGAAATGTACATTGGGATGAAGAAGCTTCGTCATGACCGCGCACTCATTGCGGAAGTCGTCGAGAATCTTCGTGTGAACTTCTCCTTCGGACTTCCAGTTGGCGTCGATCGTCTTCACTGCCACGGTCTTACCGCGCAGCTGGCCTGAGCAGGCGACGAACAATGTCAGAAACGGCGAGTGCGCCAACGACAACATTATGACCGTGGCGCGTTGTACTTACCCTTCACCACGGAGCCGAAGGTGCCCTTGCCCAGCTTCTGCTTCTCGAACACCTTGATCTCAGAGGGGTCCAGCTCCCAGGTTGAGAGGTCGTGCGTGAGCTCTTCGCCCTTGGTCAAGTACGACTTGGTGGACTTGCCTGAGAATAGGAAAACGAGAACGGAACGGAACGGAAGGAGAAACCGTGAGTGGGCGAATGGGGGCACCAAGAAAGCTTTCACGCCCAGCCCAACAGTACCAAATACGCGGGTCTCAATGACCGAGATGGAGGCACTGTCGAGGACCTCGTCCACCATGATGGCGGGAACGGCAAGCTTGTCTTTCTCCTTCTTCAATACCTCCCGACGCACCTGGGCGTGCGTCCAGCCAATAGGTTAGAATCAATAGATTCTATCGGTTAACATTGCTGAAGGAGGGAGTTGGTGAGAAGGAGTACCTTCTGCTTGAGTGTAAGGTAGTCCTTGCAGAGCCGCATGTGCTTATTCTCGAGATCGACTTCCTGCTTCTCGAGGCTCTCCAGCTCGTCAAGCAGCTTGTTATCGAATTTCTTGTCAATCATGCGCTTGCAGGCAGTTTCTACTTCAGCATCAAGGGCCTTCTGCTGCTGCCGCGTCCGGTCAATTTCTTCTAAAATCTCCATCATCTCATGCGTGTGGAAGACATTTCCATGTTTGTCTTCCGCCTTCGCGGTCGCCTTCGATTGCTTCGAAACAAACATTATCCTGGTGGGCTTCCAATCCAAGTGTGACCCGCCCCGCCACAACTAAGTTAGCTTTGCGAGGGAAGGGTCGAGAATGCCAGAAGTAGCAAGTAGCGCAACAACTGTTTTGTGGGTCTTCGCCGTGGCGGTAGCATTTCTGTCGACCCAAGCAACTGCCACTCGGGCTGACTTTAATCGTCTTCCTCACTGCTGGAGGACGAGTCGTCACTTTCGTCCTCCACAGCGCTCTCCTCCTTCGGCTCTTCCGACGCAGCCTTGGTGGCCTGCTTCCCCCCCGTGTCTTCCACCTTATTCTTCGCCTCCTCGTCCACCCCCTTCTGGGTGGATGAAGGCCGCTCACCGCTCTCCTCCTTATCGCTGCCTTCATCCGAGGAGTCGCCCTTCTTTTGGGGCTTCTTGTCCTTGCCCTTCTCTCCCTCGCTGGCCTCGTCGGAAGAAGAAGAAGGAGAAGAGTCGTCGGCCGGCTTCTTGCCAACCGGCGCCTTCTTCTTACTCTTCTTGGGCGGGTCATCGACCACCACCAAGCTCGGGTCAAGCGGCCCCACCACCTTCTGTTCGAGTGGCCACAGCATCGTCAGCATATGCAAGCGTGTTGAGCTTGCCCTCAGAGAGAGAGAGAGAGAGAAGTCATACCTCGTACTGCTTCTGGAATACGATCACGGTGGGCTTGTCAAAGTTGGTAAAGCGGACGAGGCGCAGGCGACTCCTGGGATTGGCCTGGAACAACGATCGGCAGGTAAGCTCAACGAGAAATACATACGTACTCAACAGATGCTCTGTGTTCGAGAGGGAGCGAGATCTACGCACGTCAAACCACTCCATGACCGTCTGGAACATGAGCTCGGCACACAAGGTCTTGGGGAACCTGTGGTTGAAAAGGGTCAGGGCCATGGCCCCACTGCCACCAATACAACAATCGATCCGGAAAGGGAGACGGGTACCCGAAGATGCCCGAGCTGATGGCCGGTATAGCGATGGAATTCCATTTCTTCTTCTCGGCGATGATAAGGCTGCTCTTCACCGCCGACACCAGCTCCTCGGGCTCACCTGAAAAGCCCACGCACACACCACCATTCACATCAACACGAGGCGAACTCATTGCAGTCGACAGTGGTGCCTACCCTTCTTTCCTCCCGCCCACGTGGGGCCAACGGTGTGGATGACGTAGGGCGCCCACAGCCAGTAGCCCTTGGTGAACACCGCCTCGCCTGTAGGCACCTCCTAAATAGACCAGTTCAGTGAAGGCATAACAGATTAATAGTAAAATTTTAATAGTAAAAGAAGAAAACAAATGGGAACCAAGCGCGCATGCTTGGGCTCTTGATTTATTATCTAACAAAGTACTTTGAGTTTTTTATAATTAAAATCAATCGAAGGGAAGAGGGAAAGGGGACATACCTTCCTCCTCTTGATTATGTTGTCGCTTTCCTCTTGAATCATAGGCCCGCCTCGGTGGCTGATGGCTCCCGCTACGCCAGAGCCGTGCATGAGCCGCTTGTTGGCTGCGTTGACGATGGCTGTTGTGTCTTCCATGGTGATGTCACCCAATCTCAACTCAATCTTCTGGCCGTGTTGCGACGTCCATTCGCCGCATAAATGGGTGGGCTTGCGCTCGCCGTAGTCCGCGGGTCTCGCTGGTCCGTTTCCCATCCTTGTGTGTGGTGTGTGAGAGAGAAAGCTGGGACGGTAACGAACGATTGGTTCTCCCTCCCCAACAGCGAAAAGAACGTCCGTTCACGGAATGGGAAACAGCCTGTCATGGCGAGGATGAGGGCGACTCCTCGGCGCAATCAGCCAAGAACTGTTCCTCGTCGAGGTCCTGCTGGTAGTCGTGGTCACTGTAGTCCTCGCCGTCGGCATAGTCGTCGACTATGGGTTCGTCCTCGTAGATGCGACGAGCGCGGCCCAACTTGAGGGAGACCAGAGGGCAGTGCTGGAGCTTCCACTGCGGCTGGCGGCTCCTCGGCGCATCGAACCGGACCCTCTCCAGCCGCGGCGCATCGTAGATCTCGACCAGCCGTAGAAACGTACAGCCTATCATCTCGAGCGTGCGCAGTGCGTGGCAGCGCACGACTACAAGCCGGTTCACCTGGACGGTGGTCAGGGTCGCCTCCTCCACGTTGGGGGCGATCACGGCCAGGTCGAGCCGCTCGCCAAACTGGATGTCCTCGAGGCGGAGCACGGTGACCGAGGACAGCGTCGGCGACGCGGCCAGTGGGAAGCCTTCGGTCATGTCTAACCACCTGAGGCGCGGGCACGCCTGCAAGAACTGCCGCACGGCATTGTCGTCGACATCGCCGATGGGTAGTCGAAGCGAGAGGTGGGTCAGTGGTATCATGGCTTCGAGCGGGACTGGCGAGGGTACAGCCGCAACGAAGCTGCGCGAAGTAATGGATAGCGAGCGGAGGGCAGGAAAGTCGGCCACCAGCTCGCGGAGCCACTTAGACGTTGCCCCCGTGGGCCAACCCAATGACTCGCCGAGAGCGAGATGCCTGAGCAGGGGCGACCTCGAGCGCAGACCCTCAGCCACGGTGGCCAGGTTTAGCTGGTCGAACAGCAGATCGCACGAGCGCAGCCGCGGGCACTCGACCCGAAGGTTCACCAGTTGGGTAGTGTACAGGCGGCCCGAGAGGTGGATCCGCTCGAGTTGGGCATGACAGAGGTGAACCTGCGCAGCACCTGTTGGATCCGGCGTCAGCTCGAGCACCTCGAGGTTCGTAAGCAACGGCAAGGCAGTGATGGCCTGGAGTGTCATCGAGATCGACAGTCCCGGCACATCCATAAGCGTAAGCGACCGGAGGTCGGTCAGCAGTCGCAGGGAGTTTATGAGCTCGACCGTGCCGCATTCGCAGTCGCTGATCTTAAGGCGCTGCAGGCCGGGCATGGCGGCAAAGACCGACCGCCACATGGATTGGGCCGGCGATGGTACTGTGGGCTCTGCGAGTGACTGCTCGGGTCGGTCATCGATGATATCGAGTGAGTGGAGCGAGAGCTGGCGGAGATGGGTCAGTGGGTAGAAGCCCGCGGCAAACTGGTTGAAGGTCAAGTCGCCGTCACACAGGCAGAGCTTCTCGAGTCGAGGACAGTGTTGCAGAACAGACAAAGGAGCGCCGGGGAGCTTCAGGCGAACACACTTGGAGAGAAAGCTGGGCACTGACCTAATCGTCCAGGCATGAGAGTGCGCGTAAGTGGGCATCCCGATGAGACGTAAGTGTCAGAAGTGGTCCCAAACCCGGTGGTGAGGAATCGCTCATTAAGCTCCGTGACGTGAGCAGTAACAAGCAGGGCATTGCGAAGGTTGGGGCAGTCTGTGAGCATGTCCATGTAGTTACCGGGCGGGGCGATGGCGCGCAGAAAGTCGAAGCGCAGCTCGTGGAGGGATGCCAGCCGGCCAGACTTCCAAAGCAAGTTCAGTGCTCTGACGCCGATCTCAGGCACACGCAAGTGGCGCAGGTGCGCCAGCTGTGAGTCTGTCTCGCTCGGTTCGACGGTTCGCTCCTTATTGCCGAATGGGGCAGCGACCAACCCAGCAATAAACGACTTATTTGGTGCCTCAGCATAGAGTACGAGGATCTGCGGACGATCACCCACCTCAACAAGTCAGCATGGGGCGAAATAGCACAGGTCAGTGTTGAGGGGTCCTGTGTCTGCACCTCCAGCATGGGGCAGCTCGCTTTCAGTACTTGGAATAGGTCTGTGTCCTCATCGCCAGGCGCCAGAGAGCTCTCAGGCTTCAAACGCAAACTCCTATGAACGTCGACGCAGGTGAGAGCAGAGCGCTCACCCGGCGGGAAAGAGGAGGTACCTGAGGTGCGGGAAGGCCTTCAGGTGGCGCAAGCCGTGAATGGTGATGAATGGGCAGCCGGAGAGATCGAGATCAGTGAGGTGATGCGCTGCAGCGGGACTTTTGCCCAGCTCTTCTAGCCACGCGTCGTTGACGGACACGTGAGCGTCGGCGAGGGCCTGTTTTGGCGACGAGACATCAATAGACGAGACATTGCTCCACAGGCTCGCCGTCGCACGCAGGGCTTCGTAGGGCAGGTGGTTCCACTCACTGAATTCGCACATGTCTCAGGTCAGCAGCTGCTCTAAGGTCTGAACCTCTGGTGGAGGGGCCTGGAGCGCACTTGAGGGCGAGATGGTGCCGACCCGACGGGTCGAAGAAGGTTGTGAGCTGCGCTACAAACTCGAGGGACTTCTGATCTTGCACGAGCTGCCAGCGGCACAGCGCACCCACCACGCGCACACTTAAGTCGCCTCCCATCTGCCCCACCCTGTCCAACAATCTTAGTAAGGGACAAGGCGGTGTTGTTAACGAAGAGGAAGACGCACTGCGTGGCCACGTGCTGGCACGAAGCGGCAGAGGTGAGGTAGGGGACAAGGGCCACCACAGCGGCATCAAACAGCGTAGTCCATGATGCCGCTACGCTTCCGATGGTCCTTCGTACTTGGACGCAAGGAAGGACGTCCTTGATTACGTGCCCGCGTTTCTTTTTGCTGTTCTCCTGCGGTGTCTGATCCATGAGATACTCTACTGATCGCTTTCAATCATTGTGTTTATTTTTATTGTATTGTATTTTTTTTCCTTTTCACTTTCGCTTTGCCGGAGGAAGAGAAGTCGCCACCGAGTGCGTTGTTTCCCTCGCTGTTGCGCAGCTTCTACTTCCCTTGCTGGCGGTACCCGAATAAATACAGCCCATGTCTTGCGCAGCCTGTCCTCCAAGCAAGCCAGCTCGAGTTGAGGCCCAGCCATTACCGCGAGCAACAAATTCTATAATCTAGCAATTTGCTAATTCGCAGCCGAATCCGACCAAGCGAACCGAATGGGCTCAACCACTACAACGACGACTACTTCTACCCCTCCTCGCTCGCCCGCCTTGGACCAGAACAGACGCGAGCTGGTCTTCAAGATTCTGGTCGTTGGCGACATCGGCGCAGGCAAGACCGCCATAATCCGACGCGCTGTTGACAATGTTTTCTCCGATGCCTACAAGGTACTGGCTTAAGCTGTCCTGTTACCGACGTCCAGCTAGTTTTCTTCCTGAAACAAGATGGGAAGAGACTCACCAGCGTCTTTTGTGGTACCAGAGCACGATAGGTGTCGACTTCGCATTGAAGTCGATAAAGCTCAACCCCAAGACTACTACGTGGGTTCAGCTCTGGGACGTGGCCGGGCAAGGTGCGCAATGTGTGTGGGGTACTGTAATTGTAGACGTAGTGTTAACCTCGTCCCTCTTCTTTTGTTGTAGAGCGCTATGGAAACCTGACGCGGGTGTACTATAAGGAAGCGGTGGCTGCCCTGGTCGTATTCGACCTCACACGACCAGCTTCGTTCGAGGCCGTGCGCAAGTGGAAGACTGACATAGATACCAAGGTGGCGCTCGCCAACGGCGACCCCATCCCCTGCATCCTCGTTGCCAACAAGTGCGACCTCATCAACGTGCCTCTCAATGAAGATGTCATGGTGCGTAGGGCCTGTGCTATAGCGGCGTGGGTTGATATTAGGCTGACCTTTGTTTGCTTACAACAGGACCAGTACTGCAAGGAGCACGGCTTCGTGAACTGGATGGTGACGTCGGCCAAGAAGGACATAGGCATCACGGAGGTGATGACATCAATCACGGAACAAGTCATGTCTCGATCGCCCATCGAAGATGACCTCGACGAAGACGACCTTATTCGCCTGACAAGCAGTGAAGCGCGACCACTTGGCGCTGGCTGCTGCTGGAGCGGATGAGCTTCGCGAGTCCCGCACCTCATTATACTTCTCTGTTCTTTAGTTTCAGCTTCACTGTGCAGAGTGCACCCTGTCCATTCATAACACGACGTTGTTTGCCTCACGACACTTCCTGATTGGGCCTGATGCGTATGCGTGGGTGCTGCAGCACCGCTGCAACTTGAGGCTATTTTTTGTGTTGTGCCCACGCGAAGGCGACGTGACAGGCGAGAAGGCATGTAGCGAAATGTAACCTGAGGATACTGCAAACATGCATGCTGGTTTCTGCTCGTGACCTACCGCTTTTCGTTCCAGTTACCAGGCCGCAGCACCAAGCGTCGCAGGAACACCAAAAAAGCTGCTTAAAGCACTCCTATCGCTACGCGTGCCCTTCCATGCGACAGTAAACTGAGGAATCAACGGAATGGGTTCTTCGCTTTTGGTCTTGGAGGTCCCTGCAGGATGTTTCTGGCATCCATTTATACATAGGTCACATTGCCCGGAGACCTGAGACCCTCGGCTATAAAGCTTTGCCCTTGCCTCTCCATTCTTCACCACTACTACAACCAAACGCGTGTCATGAGGAGCTTATTGAGTTCCATCATCACGATAGCCTGGGTGCTGCCCTTCGTTCTGCGACTCTTGCGTATGGCCCGACCACGCTTACGCAACCTGCTTTGCACTATCTCACAAAGAAACACCAGCTAGTGCGAACGGTGCAGTGACGCTGATCGGCGCAGGTGAAAACTCACTCACGAGTGCACTCACCAACTTAGCTAGCAGCTACTCGGTACTTGCTCTCCGTTCGCCTGGCAGGCGCTGGTGGCTGATCTTAGCTGCTGACTCCACTGTAAAACACAGTACCACAAGGACACCGTGACTGTAGCATACTACGGAACATCAAATTACACCACAGCTATCCTGGCCCTCAACTATAACTACACTCAGTATGGGACATTTGACAGTCAAGTTAGCATGGACCTGCTCCATGCGGATTGGCTGCAGCTGCCGCTCTTCGGCTCGGGCATCGTCTTCAACTACAACCTGGGACCTTCCGCACCTGGCCAACCCTTGGTAGTCCACTCTTTCGTGATAGCAGTGGAAACTCAATACTAACCTCGCCTTAGGTGTTCGATGCCGATACGATGGGACGCATATGGAGCGGTAACATCACCAAGTGGAATGATCAGGCGATTGCCGACCTCAACCACAACATCAGTGCGCCACTTCCCAATGAAGATATCATCCTGTGCTGGGGCAACAATACCGTCGAGACTGTCACGCAGACATTCAAGCGCGGCCTGCGCGCTATGAGCCCCCTATTCGACGCCGCCCTGACTGCTGTCAACGACGACCTGAGCTCACTTCCTCCAATTCTTGCCGGCCGGGGCATCGCCGTCAGTACCGATCGGATCGTCAACTGCACCCAGGTACACCCGATGGCACAACCTCAAAGATAGGCGCACGCTTGTACAACTGACCATCGTTTGTTCTGGGAAACGTTTACCAGATCACGCCCTATAGTATCACCTACTCGGACTGGGCCTCCTCGTTGCTGTACACCACCGCCAAGCTGCGAAACAAGGCCGGCCAGGATGTGGCCATAAGCGTAAAATCGATCCAGTCGGCCATGAATGACTTCGCAGCCGCGCTTCAAGATGGTACAGGTGCTGCCGCCAACCTGGAAAACGAAGGAAACTGCGGTGCTCATTCATGGCTCCCCGATCGCATGGCACAGGCGACCTGCTGATCCCGCTACTCAATGGGCCTGGCGCCAGCTCGTATCCGTTCACCTATATGGCCACGCTGTTCCTCTCCAAGGAGGGCAACTCGGACGACTGCTCGACTTCGCAAGAGATGGCCCAGTACATCAGCTGGATTAACACCAACCAACGCGTCTCGGATTACGTGTCGACCCAAGGCTGGTCACCGCTGACAGTGCCATACAGGAAGAAGGTCATTGACATTCTGGGGACCATCACTTGCGACCACGAGCTTGTCCTCACCACGGCTTACCTCATCGGCGAGGGCACCTCGCGACCGGCCTTGACTGATCTGGCTGGCCAGTACCCCTCCAACACTGTAATCCAAAAGTATTTCCCCAGCGGCTTGTTCACGGCCATTGAGGACATGGGTCAAGGTACAACCGCAACCCGTCTCTACCCTTCGCCTAATGAGACGTAACGTTTTTTCATCCACTAGGTGCTATCGACTACGCGAGTCTGACCACCGGTGTCACGCCGGACCAGCTGGGAGGGTTTATGAATGACACCAACGTGGACATCGTCCCTCTCCTGGGCTACGCTGCTTTTCCATGCTATAACGTACGTTTGCGGGTGCAGCATTAGCGTAGTGATAAGAGAATGCTAACCGCTGCACGATCAGATTGAAGAGCTGCGTTACCTCCCGCTTGCGCTCAACCTTACGCTCGAGATCTGGGCTGGCATCTACCTCAACGAGATAAAGACCTGGAACGACCCAAGGATCGTCGCCATCAATCCGAGTTTCGCGGGGCTCCTGCCCAACCGGGCCATCTTCGTGACCGTGGGAGCTGACGCCTCGCCCCTTACGCACATGGTGAACTACGTTCTTGGTAGCGCCAGTCCCGAGTTCAACGCCACAGTTGGCACCATCGATATCACGTCCACCTACCCGGTACTGGGAGAGATAAATCGTACAGAGTCCGTTGCCGGTGCCGAGTCGGTTCTGGTCACGAGAATCAACACGCGAGATGATTCTTTCGCTGCCGTTTCCAGTGGACAGCTGGCCGCAGCCAAGAATGTGCGCGTGGTGGCGCTGTACAACCCAATCACCGGCAATTACGTAGAGCCAACGACCCGGTCTATTTTGTCAGCCATGCAGGCCATCGACAACTTGACGTTCCTCGACCTCTTCATGGGAAATCTCTTCGGTACAGCCTCATTCCGCTTCCTTCACGTGTTAGCTGTTGCGCTCACAGGCTATCACAGCCCCGGGCGAGGACAGCTACCCGCTGGTGCTGTACGACATCCTGCTAATCTACAAGAACTCCACCGACTGTACGAAGGCCGCGGCGCTGTCCGATTGGATCTACTGGACACAGAGCTCCACCATCTCTACTGAAGTGGCCGAGCGCAACGGCGTGGTGCTCGCCAGCGAGATTCCCCTGTGGAAGAAGATGATGCTCACTGCGGTCACCGGCATGACATGCAAAGGCACAAAGGTGAGCTCCATTGCTGGTTGCGTCACCGACGGCCTATTGTGCTCAGACCACGGCGCGTGCATCTCGAACGCCTGCCAGTGCCTAGCAGGCTGGTCCGGCACCTACTGCCAGACCAGCAGCAACAAATCGGCGAGCTCTGACGACAATACGACTGTCCTTGCGGCCACTCTGGGTGCCGTGCTACCAGTGGGTCTGTTCTTGCTCCTTCTCCTCATCTCGGTCGTACTGGTTATCGTCATGGTCACCCGTCGCAAGCGGAGCAAGGACGAGTGGGAGATCGACACAAATGAGCTCGAGATCGCCGAGACCCTGGGCACTGGCGGCTATGGCGAGGTCTTCCGGGCCAAGTGGCGCGGTACCGAGGTCGCCGTCAAGATGATGGTAGCTCGCGACAACCAGCTCACCAAGGACATGCAGCGCAACTTTGCCGAGGAGGTCTGTCCTTTCTCTCTGGCGTAAGTTGCATGCTGACTCATTCGTGCTTCTCTTGTCTTCCTACCAGGTGCGGGTGATGACGGCACTGCGGCACCCCAATGTCGTCCTGTTCATGGCCGCCTGCACCAAGCCCCCGAATATGTGCATCGTCATGGAGTTTATGGGCCTGGGCTCGCTCTACGAGCTGCTGCACAACGAGCTAATCCCGGAGGTGCCCTTCGCGCTCAAGGTCAAGATGGCCTACCAGGCGGCTAAGGGCATGCACTTCCTGCACTCGTCGGGCATCGTGCACAGGGACCTCAAGTCGCTCAACCTTCTGCTTGACAACAAGTGGAATGTCAAAGTCTCCGACTTTGGCCTCACCAAGTTCAAGGAGGAGTCCAAGTCGTCGGGCGCTGGCAACACCGCCCTGCAGGGCTCGGTCCACTGGACGGCGCCCGAGGTTCTCAACGAGAACCCGGATGTAGACTTAATCCTAGCCGACGTCTACTCCTTTGGCGTCATCCTGTGGGAGCTGCTCACGCGCGAGCAGCCCTTTGCCGGCATGAGTCCCGCTGCGGTAGCCGTGGCCGTCATCCGCGACAACCTGCGGCCCACGCTGCCCGACAACACCGAAGCCATCGAGACTGCGCCCGAGTATATGGAGCTGCTCACCAGCTGCTGGCACGCTGACCCGACAATCCGGCCGACTTTTCTGGAGGTTATGACCCGCCTGAGCGCCATCACCAGTGACTCGAGCACCAACCACTCCAAGACAACGTCGTCATCTTCATGTTCAAGCGGCGCCCCCTTGGCCACCGTGGCAAGGCCCAGCACGGACACCTCGTGGACCCTGCGCTCGTCCGTGACTGCTGCATCGTCGTCCACAGGCAGTGGTCATAGCCGCTCGAAAGACTACCCGGACAGGCCAGGCGGGGCTGCCACCGGCGGCGTGCGCCCCCCCGAGGGCGAGGTCACGATCGTGTTCTCGGACATCACCCGCGCCGCCTCACTGTGGGAGTTCGACCCGGCCACCATGAAGGATGCCACGATGATGCATAACGAAGCCCTGCGCAGCCTGCTCAAGAAGCACAACGGATACGAGGTGGTGTTCATTCGCGACCGCAACAGCGGCGAGGGTTCCTTCTGCCTCGCTTTCCAGCACACCGAAGACGCTCTCGTTTGGTGCATGGAGGCCCAGCAGACGCTGAACCAACTCGAATGGCCCGAGGCCCTGCTGGAGCACCCGGGAGCGGCCGAGGAGTGGGGCGACACCGACGATCGCGTGCTCTTCCGCGGTCTGCGTGTCCGCATGGGCGTTCACGTGGGCATTCCAAAGGTGGTGCGCGATCCTATGACTCGCCGCGTAGAGTATATCGGCGCAGTAGTCAACACCGCAGCCCGAATCACCGCGCTCACGCACGGCGGCCAGATCCTCATCTCCTACCACGCCGCTCAGCGGGTGCAGGGCTCGGAGCTCGTCCAGGAGAAGAACAGGCTTGCGTGCCTTGGCAGGTTCGAGATGCTTGACAGCGAGCCGGAGGGCGCCAAGCTCTATGAGCTCAAGAGCCGCGGGCTCGAGGGCCGCTTCTTTGGCGGTGTGTCGAAGGACAACGGCCTCGTTCCGAAAGGGCTCAGGCGCGAGAAGATAGAAAAGGCTCACAACACCTCCCAGCGCAACCTTGACGCCTCATTCGCGTCCTCTGGAGGCTCCAGCAGCGATGGCGAGACCCAGATGGCCGTGGGCGAGGGTATGATGTTCAAGGAGGACAACTTCCTCACCTCGGCCAACCTCTGTCGTTGGGTGCTCGACTTCAACATGATCGCGCTGGGCAAGCAGATCGGCATGGGCTCCTACGGCACGGTCTACTGCGGCAAGTGGAAGGGTGTCGAGGTGGCGGTGAAGCGTTTCATCAAGCAGAAGCTCGACGAACGACGCATGCTCGAGTTCCGCGCTGAGATGGCCTTCCTGTCGGAGCTGCACCATCCCAACATCGTGCTCTTCATCGGCGCCTGCGTCAAGCGACCCAATCTGTGCATCGTCACTGAGTTCGTCAAGCAGGGCGCTCTCAAGGAGATACTGCTCAATTCGAGCATCAAGCTCACGTGGGCGCAAAAACTGGGCCTACTGCGGTCGGCAGCGCTGGGCATCAACTACCTTCACTCGCTGAAGCCTGTGATTGTTCACCGAGATCTCAAGCCGTCGAACCTGCTGGTGGACGAGAACTGGAACGTGAAGGTGGCCGACTTTGGGTTCGCGCGCATCAAAGAGGAGAACGCCACCATGACCCGCTGCGGCACGCCGTGCTGGACGGCGCCAGAGATTATCCGGGGGGAGAAGTACGACGAGCGGGCAGACGTGTTCTCGTTCGGGGTCATCATGTGGGAGGTGGTGACGAGAAGGCAGCCATATGCCGGGCGCAACTTCATGGGCGTGTCCCTCGACGTGCTTGAGGGTCGCCGTCCGCAGATCCCGTCTGACATGCCGCAGGACTTGGCCAAGGTGATCAAGCGCTGCTGGCATTCGGCAGCAGACAAGCGGCCGGCCATGGAGGATGTCATTAACTTCTTCGACTCGCTGCTGGCTAGCGACTCCTCGGCCGACAAGGTCTAATGACAAACTTCACGGAAATACACCAGAACAATACAGTAACCCTAAAGGAAGCTGGTTTTACATTGTAACCCATGTAACAATCTCTCTGCAGCGCATGCAAGAAGGTCAGCAGGCACCAAATCCTGTCACCTTGTGCTTCACTACAGTGCAACAGCCTCATCCTGGTGTTATCCATTAACTTCTATGCTCCTTCTACGACCTGGTCTGGATTGGGGTTGATGAGTGCTCATCTTTTCCCGACTTCTGCATTATAACCTGATGCACATCAGTAGTGATCACCATTCAGGTGCATCCACAAGCTCAACATGCCCCAGCAAAACTCATCACTTAGCAAGGAACCACCAAAGTTGAGAAAGCCACAGAAGAGGTGATGTCTACTGCTTAGGTCGAAGCCAATGAGGAGGCAACACAGGCTCCCCAACACTAACACCTACTTTGTCCATTCAGGGTGTCTTGCCCATGTTCTCAACTCTCTGCTTGGGATGATGTGGGAGTGGAGAAGGAGGCAGTGATAGTGAATATTTGGCCCTGTGCCAGCTGGTTGTCAGGTGTATTGCCTGGCTTGCTGATGCAGTTGTGCAATTGTGCATTGAGGGCTGGTGCACATATGTATCAGATAGCTGCCAAGAATCTATGGCAAGAAGGTTACCCCAACTCCTGCTGATCCTGTGCAGTGCACATCTGTAGTGAAAGAGGTGTGTGCATATTAGAGATGCAAGAGCATTGTATTTGTGTACATGGTAGAGCAGAGAGTACTGCCAGGAAGACCAACATTACATGCATCCATTGATAGCATTGCATCAAGGTTTGGCCAGTACACCTCCTTCACCACACACATGCTTTCTTGCAACCATTGTGTCCACATGTGCAGTGTTACCAAGACAGTGGTCTGATATTGCCCTCAATCTTCTTGGATCGACCTCAGTTTTAAATCGTTGAAACTGGGCCTGCTTTTCTAAATCTACTACTGTCATACTCCAGCAGCTTGGAACAATGCCTGATTCCCACTTCATAGACTTCCTCTTCAACAAAGTGGGTGCATGGTCTTTTATGGCGGAGACATGGCCAAGAGGTGGTCCTCGTCGCCTTCGCCAGGCCAATCATTGACCACTTCCGGACCGAGGTGATCCAAATCGAGCGCCGTGCTGGGGTGGTGGAAGATTACCATGTAGTGGTTGCTGCCGATGTACTCGCTGCCGTCTTGACCTTGCTGGCAGCCGCTTTCCTCGCTAAACATGCGGGGCACGTCAAGCGTGCGTGCGGCCATTCCTACCCGCGTTCGCATTAGCTCCACAAGGTGGTCCAGAGCGCCGTACTGTCGCTCCTGCATGGCAATGATCACCAGGGCCTCCTTGCTCGCAATAGCCTCCTCGCCTTGTCCTATTTCTTGGCCGTTGCCTTCGCTGAGGAAGTGGTGGATGGTGCCCACGAGGGCGTCGTAATCGGTGCGATGGTAGATGATGTCAGCCCCTAGGACCACGTCAAACGGCCGACCCCCATGCGTGGCTGTGGGTGGATGAACAGGTTACTCACGCCGACAGCAGGGTGGATGAGTGCATGGCCACCTTTGAGCTGTCGCATGCACGGTAGATCCCCCCACACGAGCCGTGCTACCTGTGGTCGTCCACCGACCAATCCAGATTCGAGCTCGCCTGAGCGCACATAGCATATAAACGTTGTGAGGCGAAGGTAGTGAGTTAATGCAGCTGCGCGCAATTTTGGAGCACGTATTGCCTGCCCAGTTGAGCTCCACGTTATGTTCTAGTAGTTGAAGAGCGGCCGCATCGCCGTCGGTCATCACAATCAGCGCCGGCGCCTCTGGGTTGTTTGCGTGCACGCGACACACCCGGGTAAACGTAAGCGATCCTTCTAACCGCTCAAAGTGCCAGTTGGTCGCGGGTGTGATGGCTCACCTGCCGGGTCTCGTCGCCGCAGGGCGCCGCACACTTTGGCGCACGTGAGGCCGGCCAGCCCCAGACCGCAGCCCAACTCGAGCACCCGCAGTCCGCGCCCCCCACTCGACTGCGGCACCAGTGGGCCGGACGGAGCGAAGAGCGTGGCGCGAGAGGCCATCCAGCTTGCCATCAGCTGAGAGGTGCGCCACACCACGTGAGATGTCACACAAAACAGTGTGGTGTGTGGACCTCCACCAGCCTTCTCTTCTTCGCTCTTGGCCTCCACTTTAGCGTCGGCCATGAGCCCTTTTTTCTTGTCCGAGTCTCGCTGCAGGAAGGCGGCGGTGTTAAACGTGGCCGGTTTTACCCCCACGATCGAAACATCCACTCGAGGCATAGCGCGACATTCGCCAGCAGCATCGCGTAAAACCTCAAAATCTTCATCTACATTCCACTTTGTGGTGAGGCGGAACGAAAAACGCTGCACCTCCTGCTCATCTTGTGCCCACATCTCGCCCGCTATCGATTGATTTGTATTTAGGCACTTCGTTTTTTCGTTTTTGTTTTGCGGTTGCATGTGAAGGCGTGATGTTGAACAGTGGTTTATGTTTGAGTGGAAAAGAGAAGCCGTGCCAAAAGGCACAGGCTGAGAGGTCCGGGGCGGGGTTGGCAAGTCGGCTGATGACCGATGTCAAGTGGTTGTGTCGGGTACGCGGCACTCGAGTGCGTGGCCACCATCTTGCACGGTGCACGCAGAGGGACGACCAATATCGGTTAAGCGCTGAGCCGATGTCGATGAATTGCAGCTGTGAAGAGACGTGTGGGTCTCAAGACACCGCTGAAAGGGACTGGATCACATGCCCCCAACCGTTGGCGCCGCTCAGCGCCGCCTCCTCCTCCGTCGTTAGTACCAAACCCGCTTCTTGATGGCGGTGGCGCCCGGGAGTCGTTCTACTGGGTAGCGCTTCGGGGGTGGAGCGAGAATCAAGCCGTGGCAATTCCATCATGACGGGTCCCACGTCTGCAGAACAGCACTGAGACAGCGAGTCGCCAAAAGCTGAGTTGGGGAGGAGGCGTACCGGAGGCTGGAAAGGAACTCTCAAGGGCGGTGTCTGGTGTGGGGGGAACGGGCAGGCCGAGAAGAGTGGGCGAGAGGAAACGATCGAGGGTGGTGGCAGCAGAGCTAAGTCCTTGGCTGAGGTCAGCGGAGGCGAGAAGGAAGGCTGCCAAGCTCTTTGCGTCCTCCATCAACGGAACCACCAGTTCGCCCAGCTTCAGAAGAACCTCTACACTTCCGCGCCGCCGCTCTCTTCGCCCCGCAGGCTCTCCCCCCACGTTGGTCGTCGTCGCGGTGGTTAGCTGCTGGCGGACAGCAGCGTCGCCGGCATGTCGGTGAACCACCCGTCGTCGCGTATATTTCCTAGCGCCTTCACAAAGCTGTCCTGTGCTGCTCTGCATCTTCGATTGTGCGTTGTGGTCCTTGTCTTGGCGAGTTTGCCCAGGCGTAAGAATACCGACCACCACCCAGCAGCAGCAGGCCCACCTAGAAATTCGGGGAGGATTCGGTCCAAGCGTACACTCGAAACCGCTCGAGAATTCATGGGCTCGGCCTGTTCATCTCCGCACAGCAGACAAGCTTGACGCAGCACGAGACGAGGCACGCAACGTTTATTTGTTTTGGACACCTACATTGCGGCCCACCTTTGCGGTTTTTTTGTTTAGTTAATGATCGTCTTCTCTTGCTTAGCTCGCGTCACGGGCACCCATGGCCGGAGGCTTGGGGCCACCAGCAGCACGGGCCATGATGATCTTGACGACGTGAAGAAGCGCGGAGAAGGTGAGCCGTTGCGCTGTCCACAAAATTGGGGGGGAGAGAGGAGCAGCTTGGGGAGGAGATTACCTGGTCAATGCGGAGGATGGTGGTGGCAGCGTCGGCGGCGAGCTTGAGGGCAGAGGCCTTGCTGGCCAGAAGATCCAAAATGTCGGCCTCGACAGCGTTGATGGTTCCGCCCGTCTGATTGGGGCGAAGACAAGAGTCAGGAAGCAACGAACGGCCGATCGCATCACCCTGGACGAAAGAGAGAGGGGAGGGCATCTGGTTTACCTCGACGTTGACGCCCTCGTTCGTCTTGCCACCCGTGTGAGCGGCGTAGAGCTGAGAGATGATTTCTGTGGCATTGTGTCCAGCGTTTTCAGCAAGAGTCCGGGGCACCACCTGTGCAGAACAAAGAAACCATAAGGCGTCAGCCAACACGACGTTGTAAACGGCTGGCAACACCGGAAGTACCTCGAGGCTCTCAGCGAACTTCTTGATGGCATACTGGTCGAGGCCTGGCGAAGCCTCGCCCTGGGCGTGGATCTTCCTGGCCAGCTCGATCTCAGTGGCGCCGGCGCCAGCCACGAAGCGGGCGTCCTTCGCCATCGCCTTGTAGACGTTGACACCATCGTCTATACACACACACACACACACACACACACACACACACACACACACACACACACACACACGAGAGAGAGGGAGAGAAGTCAGCGTAAGTGCGATAAAGGGAGATAAACCAAACACCAAGTGGGCGACGAACCGATCGCACGCTCGATGTCATCAACGAGGTTTTGCGTGCTGGCTCGCACAATGATAGTCGAGATGCCTGAGTCCTCGGTGTCCTGCCTGAAGATGGTCACCTTGGTGCTTCCGATCTCCTCCACGGAGACCACGTCGCAGTAGCCCAGCTCCTCAGGGATGGGGGCACCCTGCGCCGAGAAAGAAGGTTAGGGTGGCGCCTTGAGCATCAAGGTTGCAACGATGTTCTACATACCAGCCTGACCAACGGAGTGGCACCAGTGGCCTTGCAAAGTCGCCTGATTTGGAACTTGGACTCGACCTTCAGGGCCATCATACCATAGCGCTCAATGAAGTGGAGCGCAAGCTCGCCGATGTTGCCACCCGCGACCACAACCTTGGTTCCAGTCTCCGAGATCTGCTTGATCACCTGTACACAGCATCAACGCGAAAGTAGTGAGTAGAGAGAGGAAGCGGGGAAAGGAAAGAAGCCCACGGACCTCTTCCATGTGCTTCTCCTCGTCCTTGGCAAAGTTAAGCAGTTCGTTGGCGTTCTTAAGGGTAACGTTAGCCTTGGTCTCGGTCTTGGCGAGATCGATACCCGTGGCGAAGACGGCGATCTTGGCGCTGGTGACGTGCTTGATGGTGCCGACGGCATCGCGAGCGAGGACGAAACCCTTCATCACGTGGGTGTCGAGCACGCCGCCGCCGAGGATCTTGACGACGCGCACATGGTCGACATTGAACTTGCTCGCCTTTTTGGGCAGAACCTGGATGCAGGCCTTGGCAACAACCTTGGCCAGCATGTCCTCGTAGCCGTACTGCTTAGAGGCGATAGCGCTCTTCAGGCAGCGAGTCACTTCCTCAGTATTACGCAAATCCTCGCACGTGTGGCAGGCAAGGCCTGGCGTCCAAGCACAGAGACTCAAAGGTAAGAATTGATCACGCGAGATCAGATTGGCCCAACACAAAAAATCGAAGAGCAGGCACACAACCTTCGAGGAGCTCAGAAGCATGCTGAGCGGCCTTGGTGTATCCGGCAATGATTTCGCTAGGGTGAAGACCCATGCGAATCAGGGACTCAGCCTGCACGAGCAACTCGCCAGCAAGCGACACCACAAGATTGGTGTTGTCCCCGCACTGCAGGAAATGAGATGTCAAATTATTGGCTTAATTAAACATGCGAGCGAAATTTTAAGGCTAGAGTCTGAACCTCTTGCTCCTGCATGTTCGCTGCCATGACGACCATCTTGGCGGCAGGATGGACGACATCGAGCTCGCGGATAATGGTGGCAGCATCGTTTGTAACGAAGAGCTTGTCATGCTGGTTAATCACCATCTTGTTCATACCTGCGGCGATGCCAAAATCAATGTTGATATCAACAAACAATTTGCGCAGAAGACACCAGCTATTTCTGAAGCTCAAGCAAGGAGACAACAAACCGTTGGGGCCCATGGACGAGCGCACAATGTGGTAGAGCTGCTTGGAAGCCTCAATGTTGCGGAGGCAGGCCTCCTCCACACCGGAGAGATGCTTGGTTCCTTCCTTGAGGAGCGACGGCAGACCACCTACGTTCATCATTTTCGCTTGTCTCTGAGTGAATTGGCACGATTCGCTAGCTGATGGGCCCCTTCAATCTCCTCTCCACAACAAGAACAGAGAGCGCAGATCTATGTGCCTGGATTTAACCAGCCGTGCAATATTCGTCGACTTGGCACCAAGCTGCAGCGAGACACTGGCAGCCAGCAGGCTCGCGTACGTGGCCTGTGGTTGTTTGATCGTGCGTTTATTCTTCCATCTCAGAGGCCTCAGAAGGGTCCTCTGTGATGTCGTTGGAGTCTACAAACATCTGGAACTCAGACTGGAATGTGCCCAGTGTGTACTCGGCAATCGACACAAGGTCGTTGAGCCCCTTTCGGAGCGCCTCCACTGACGGTTTGCCTGCATAGCCGCACACAAACAGTTGGTGTGCAATGAAATAGTTGGCAGAGGCGAGAAAGACAAGCGCACCGTCTTTTGTCTGTATGCGGACATTCATCTTAGGCTCGGAAGGATGTGGCACACTGTAACCACAAAAGTCCACGTCGGGACTGAACGGATGCAAGCAATTAGAAGTCAGCATTTCAGATTTTTTTTTTTTAAAAAAAAAAACGGGTCCAAAACATGCGTACTTCTTCATAAGAATCCACCGTAGGGAGTTGCCCAATGTGTGATCTTCATTCGATAGTGTTACTGTGATGAGGTTGTCGGAATCGCCGGACGAAATCTCCAGCTGGAGATTACAGTAATTGGAAATGAATACAGGAAGATTAAGACAACGCAGAAGGGGGGCGTACCTTCTTAAAGTCTTCATCATAGGGGTCAAGAGTTACGCTCGGTCCGGACTCCATCTCGTCTGGGTTGGTGTTTGTTTTTTTTTCTTTCTTTCGGAGTGCCACACCGCCCTTTCTCCTCTTTTCTTCTTATTTCCCGAGAGAATAACCCTTTTGCTTTTGGTGCTGCCGCGTCCACGTGACGGACCTACCTTTCTGCTGGTGTAGGTTTCATGTTCTTCTTCACACCGCCAAGTGGGGGCTAATATTGGTTCTCATTCACCAGACACTAGTAGTACCTGATTATATGCATTTCGCGAGCAAGAGGCGGGGTTTGTGGCCGGTGCCCAGCCTTGTGACCCTCTGCACCAGGACTATATGCGACCACCTAGATTTGCTCACCAGCGTAGGCGACGTGCCCGATGAGCTCATCCTTCCCATACTCAACCGGTGCTCCCCCGAGCAACTTCTAGTTCGTATTCCTCCTCCTCCTCCTCCTCCCCTTCCTCTATCGCCGCTCAACAGCACATGAAACTGACGTGCGATCTTGCAGGTGGTAGAAGCGCACACGGTTCGTTTCCGCGCCTAGTGCTCTCGAAGCACTCTAGCACATGCGCTGGCTCCGCCGTCGTTCTGTATTGATCAACAAGTTCCTTTTCCTCATTGGTGCAGGATCGCAGGCTGCCGACCGCCGAGATGTGGCAACGTCACTGCGAGGTGTGCGCCCTCTCACGACTGTTAGGCAATGTGGGGCGACAATCGCCTGCTAACCTGAACGCCGAACGCAGAGACTCCATCTGGGCGAGGAAGAACGAGAAGACAACGGAAGGAAGCTCAGCTGGAAGCAAGTATGGAAAAACGAACAGAAGCGACTCGAGGCCAGGAAGGAGCAGGTCGCGCGCAGGCTCCGGAACATGTACAAAGAGGAGAAGGAAGGTTCGTCATCTCCTGTTCATAGCCATACGTGTGTAGCTTGGATTCCCATAGTCGTTTTCATTCTCTCACTCTGGCCTGGCTTTGTTACTCTCGCGTGCGAAGCCAAGGAGCATCGCGCGACGAAGCACATCACGGCGGCTGTACCCAAAACGCGGGCATTCGCGCTCGCGCGGAGGCATGGCAGTGGCCCGATGTTTGCCGCGCCACCCACCACGGCCAGGTCAAGGTAGGGCTCCCTTCCTTCTTTCTCTCCCGTTTGTTTCTAAAGCGTAGCATCGACTGACTGCTATGTCGCTGGCTGACCCATAGGCTTGCCAAGAAAATCGGAGCCAGCCCCAAGAGGTACAGCAGCCGTGATGCTCGTTGCGCTGTGGCCGTGTTGATCTGTGCTCACAGATCTCTCGGTCGCCTGTTCCGCTCAACAGTGCCGCGCCGCCAATCATCAGCCCGACCACCAGGCAGCTGGTGGGTGGCTCTGGGGGCTTGGCCCGCCCTCCATCCGTCAGACCCATCCACTCTTCGTCTTCCTACCATACTTCTTCAACCTCCTCACCCGTCTCTGTTGTTCGCAGGGAACCGAACCCTACTTCCCATCGCCCCCCTGCATCTACCTTCTCCTCACCTTCTCCTAACCGGACACCATATCGTCCCACTCTTTCTCGATCATCTTCTTCATCATCGCTACCATCTTTGAGGACCCCTATGGCGACATCGGTCCGAGCCGATCCCCCGCTGCTTCCGGTGGTCTCACCTGTGAAGAGAAGGAAGAAGGACCTCAATCTGCCTTCCTTCTCCAAGAAGACGCAACACCAGAAATAGTGGCTTGTACAGCTTATCGTTTCCCACATCGAATAATGACACACTATCCGGCAATACCCACGTCTCACTTAGGCCATTGCGCAGGCCACCGAAGTTGAGAGTTCAGCCACTGGCCAGCCAAAGTGGGCGGTTAAAACCGGAGTTGCGTGTGGGGCAAAACGATAGGTGGCCGCAAGGGCACGCGGGGCAGTACGGCACGCCCCCAATTCGCTTCCGTCCCTCTTTCGCACCTAGCAAACATAGGCGCGCCCGCACGCGAACGCCGGCGTCATGTCGAAGGTCAAGAGAGGCGGTGACGTGGCCAAGAAAGAGAATGAATATCGCGTTGTACGCCTCCCCCCTTGACATCTTTTGCCTTGAGTAATATTAGATTTTTAAGAATATTCCAAGTATAAAAAAATATATTTCTTAAATATATATATATTCTTTCTTGAAACTTGATGGTGCGCCAGTGCTTTATGGGGTACACGACGGTGGGGAAGACGTGTCTGGTCCTCCGGTTCCTCAATGACGAATACGAGGAGATAGACGACCCTACTCTCGGCACGCCCCAGCCTCTTGTTCTCGCTTCTGTGTGTGCCTTCCTGGCCCATGCGGCTTTCCTTTTCTGGCCCCTGCCCACAAACGCGACCTTGACACGTGCCTGCACGATTCCGCTGCCGTCTCTATCTGATAGTGATGATGTTGCCTCACCTCCCACAGAGGACAGCCACAGGAAGGAGCTAGATGTCGACGACGACAAAGTCATTCTCGTACGTGAACACCCAACAGCACTTTGCAAACCCAGACCTTCCCTGATCACGCTCTGGTATGCCACAGGACGTGCTCGACACGGGAGGCTCAGAAGAGCACCATTACCTCCACGACAAGGTGACCGGCACACCCGTAGTCGCCTTTATTCGTGTGTTTTTCTTATTTATTTGGCTACGCGCGCGTGCAGTGGCTGGGATGGGCCGACGGAGTGGTGTTTGTGTATGACTGCCACTCGGCCTACTCGTTCGATATGATCCCCCGCTATCGAGACGGTGCGTTCCCTCCCTCTCCCCTTCCGGCATATAGCTCACTCTGGTCTCTTTGGCCCCCTTCCCTACATCATGAAGAAATGGCCAAGGTGAAGGGCACCAAGGAATTCCCAGTGGTGCTGGTCTCCAATCAGAGTACAGCCGCCCTTTCTCTTGACGTGTTCATCGACTTGCTTGGTAGTAGCGGATATCTTATGAACGTTTGGTGGGCGATGGCGGCGGTGGCTCAGCCGAGGGCGAGGAGGCCAGCTGGGAGATCACCTCGAAGGAAGGTCGGTCGATCGCATACACTTACCGATGCCCGTTCGTCGAGGCCTCGGCCAAGACGGGTCTGGGCGTCGATAGCATCTTCAGCAACATCGTCAAAGAAATCAAAGGTAGGCATCTCCCTCCCTCTCTCTCTCTCTCTCTGTGGCTTCTGCTAATTGGGAGACAACGATTCGTCCAATGCGCAGACAAGCGAAAGGCGGCTGCATTCGACGCCCTCGCCGGCTCACACAAGAAGAAGGCCAAGGCCGGCTCCGCCATTCAGCGGTTCGTCTGGCCGACAAAGCTCATCGCTCCCACATCGTCGGGCTGACCACGCGCGCGTGTTCTCCGTGCATGCAGAGTGGTGATGACCGATCCCAAGAAAATGGGGGTCATGCAGACCAAGGCGACCGTGAAGCCGTTCAAGAGCGCAAAGAAGGCTTGGGTTGTTGTCAAGGACGGCGTGGTCTACCTCTTCGCCAAGGAGAAGGTGTGCCTCCCCTTCCTGCGGCCATCGCTTGTCGGCAGCCGTCGTTCGACGGACCTCGTGACTCACTTCACGTATGCGCGCTGCTAGGACATCGAGGAGGGCCTGCCGGCGGTGGCGCTCAACCTGTTGACCTGTACGGTGAAGCCCAAGTACGGCGACAAGAAGCTCAAGAACTGCTTCGAACTGATCTCGCTCAAGAGCCAGTTCCAATTTGTGGCCGACAGCCCCAACGAAATGATGGTACGTGCTCATCCATCCACCAAACAGAAGCGTTGACTGGCGCGCGCGCACGAAACAGGAGTGGATCAACGCGATCCAAGATGGCATAGCGCACATGTTGAACGAAAACACGGCCGACAAGTCGAAGCTCAAGGGGCAGGAGGACCGGGGCAACCTGCAGACGTGGGAAGAGCTCAAGCAACAGGCCGAGAATCGGGCCTGCGTCGATTGTGGCGCCGCCGGTGCGTTTTCATTACAGGCCCCCCTCCTCCTAAAACCCCACCTGCCCGCTACGCGTAGAGGGTGGCTGCTTTCTCAAGTTTTTTCTCTTCCATTGTGACGCACACAGACCCGGACTGGATATCGATCAATCTGGGCCTGCTGATGTGCATCCAGTGCTCTGGTGTTCATCGATCGATGGGCGTGCACATCTCCAAGGTAACACAACGTCGTGCATGCCCAAGGAGCGGGAAATGCGCCAGCTTGATGCAGCCACTAACCGAGATTGATTCTGATCTGCCTGCTGTCGCGCCCTGTGTTGTGTGTGTGTGTGTGTGTGTGTGTGTGTGTGTGTGTGTGTGTGTGTGTGTGTGTGTGTGTGTGTGTGTACGTGCGCGCGCGCGCGAAGGTGCGTTCTATAACGCTGGACGAACTGGAGACCGAGGTGCAGGATCTGATGAAGAGCATCGGCAACCGCATGGTCAATTCCCTGTGGGAACGAGGCCTGGCCCAGTCCGCCAAGCGCAAGCCTTCACCCACCGACGATCGGTACACTCTGCCGCTGCGAGCCGCGAAGGAGCATTCATTTCACACACGCACACACACCACATCAGACCAACCAAGGAAAAGTTCATTCGCGCCAAGTACGCCGACCGCGAATTCGTAGTGAAGGAGGGGCTCGACCCCGATTCGCTTGGTCGGGTACGCTCCTAATCCATCGTGTGAAGGCCACACCACTGACGCTATGGCTGACAACGTTGCTCTTGATCTCTCCTCCTCAGCGATTGTATGAGGCCGCCGCGCGCAATGACCTGGAGGGCATCCTGACTTGCGTATCGCAGGGCGTCGACTCCAATTGGCACAACGTAGGCGACCGAAACCGAACGGCCCTCCACGCCGCCTCAGCTGCCGGTGCTCCCGCCTTCCCCCTCCCTCCCTCCCAAGCGCCCCATCTCATCTCCGGTACCGTAGGGCACGGCTTGGCCTGCTTGATGCTGATCCTCAACTCGGCGGAGCCCAACGGCGCCGACAACGAGGGCAACACGGCACTGTCCCTGTGCACCTCGCTTGCCTGCATTGAAGTGCTCAAGCGCAACGGCGCCACCGGTAACGCGACACCGCTCCCGCCTCCTGCGCTCCTCATCCCCCAATCACCTCACCGCGCGCTCTCCGTCCAACTGGGCAGGCGAAGCCAAGAGCAAGCCCGACGAGGCCCCGCCTCACGCTCCCTCGCCGGGATCCCCAACGCCGTCGCCCGCAGCCACTGCTGGCCCGCTTCGATCGCTGTCCTTCTCGTCCTCCTCCCCGCCTCCCTCTTCCTCGGCCTCGCCCCTTCCATCCTCCTCCCTCCCCGCCTCCTGTCCCTCTTCGCCGTCGCCCCTGCCGTCCTCCGCTTCGTTTACGAGGGGCAACACCGCCCCTCTGGCTCCGCGTCACAAGGTCGATGCTGCGCCTTCAGCTTCCGAATCGCCATCGTCGTCGCCGCTGGTCGCTCCACGCTCCTTTGCCACACCACCCCTGCAGCGAAGCGCCACGGCCGGACTCACTCCTCCTTCGGCACCCAACATGCGCACGCCGCCGGCCCTACCTCCGCCTCGCTCGCCTTTGTTGACGTCGTCATCTTCCACATCCACATCCACATCGCCATCGTCCTCGCCGAACCCGAACCGGTCCGGGGCGCTACCCCCCGCCCGCCCTCCGCGCACGCTGCCTCCGGGCGGCCCCTCCCACTGACCACCACCCTCTTGAGCCCAACAACCCGCAACAAACAAAAGAAATACAAAACAAAATTTTATCCTAGGCCGGGGAGGCCCAGAGCATAGGGTCAGAAGGCAAGGGAGGCCACGACGAGTCGGTGGTCGGACGGCACGAGGTCGTCGAGGTAGTCAGTGAAGAGGATGGGCAGGAGGAACACGGCGGCGCACAGGCCCAAGGCAATGGAGGGCAGCAGGGCCAGCACCGAGCAACCGCACAAGATTCGCAGACACCGCCATCGGCGGCTGATGATTCGAGCCGATGGTCGGACGCCGGGGCGGCAGCTGCAGCGACAGCAGCAACAGAGGGAAATGGCCAAGACGATCAGGCACAGGAGGACGGTGGGCACCACGGCGATCGCGTAGAACGGCAGGCGGAAGGGGAGGCCTCCCCACAGCAGCTCGTACAGCTCATTCCCGGACAGCAGATCGCGTAGGTCCGCGTACACCGTCTCGCCCCCTTCATCGGCACCGTAGCCGGCCCCGCCGCCGTCCTTCTTCTTCCCGCGAGCGCTCTTCCTTCGCTTGCGAGGGAGCACACGACCAGAGTCGTCTACGTCTGCGCTGGCCGTGGTCGCGCGGAGGTGGGCTTCCTCGGCCGACTCCTCGGGCATGAGGGCGCTGTCCCACAGGTCGATGAGGGGCCGGTAGAACGCAGTATAGACACGCTCGTAGGTGTAGTAGGGGTTGGGGTTGCGCGCGGGCTCGACGAGCGTGCGGAAGAGGTGGCGCGTGCGGTGGGCCATGAGGGACCAGTAGTGCAGGCGCCGGTACTGCGACCCGTCCTCGTGCCTCGCGATGCGGCGCGGTACCAGCCCGTGCGTGGCCCCGCTCTCGCCGTGCCCGAGACCGCTCAGAAATATTCGGTCGGGACGAGTCGGTCGCGCGGGATACGTGTGCGTGTGCTCTGTTGTGCGGGACAGGCCTGTCAGTTCAGCTGTTGACGGGACTTTGACGACAGCACAGTGCGCACGCGCGTGATACGCACCAGCCCAGGGCAGGTTGGAAAAGGTGAAGCCGGGGTCACCAGGTCGAAGGAGCGACCAGAGGTCGGTAAGGATGTCCGTGTTATCCCGCACGGAGGCGGTGGACCAGTCTATGCCCTCGTCGTTCGCCACCTCCCAGCACTTGTTATCGATATCCACTGCTCGCACCCATTTGGTGTGGTTTTGTTGTGGACGTCAGCGGCCATCTCTGCAGACCGCTGTGTTGGGAAGGGAGAGGGGGGGGCGAGGAGGGATAGTGGCCACCTTCTTTCCAGTCCTGGCCGAAGAACGCCGCCGGATCCTCCCAGTCCGGAAAGAAGTTGAAGTCGCCTGTACATACCAGTGAGTTTCAGGGGCATGCGGTGACAGTAAGGAGGGGGCTCACCCACGACAATCTTTGGCCGACTGGGGTCGAGGTCTAGGGAGCGGATGATGCGCAGGAGCTCGAAGACGTGTCGGCATTGAGTGGCGGGCACGAACGACAGGTGTGTCACGAAGAAGTAGACCAGGCCCAGCCTGGGCACCTCCACGTGGGCCAGGATCACGACGCGCACGTTTGCATCCTGAGACGGATGGATGGGTTGGTGGAGTGAGATCGCGATCTCTTGAGAGATGGGCTGTAATAGCAAGGCACCTCGGCGTTGGGCAATGTGGTGAGCGTGAACGTCTGTGAGAAAACGATGGGGTGCTTGCTGAGGATGGCAACGCCTTCCTCGGGGTCGTGCACTTGCATCTGTGCCACGGCGTGTAGCGTCGACCGACAATGCGGGGTGAGCTCTTCCCCACCAAGTGTTTAGAATTGGGTGGCGAGGGCACCTGGAGCAGGTTCTGCCTCTTGGCGGTGTGGGCAGAGTAGAAGATGGAGTGGGGATACTCGGGCAGCAGCTCCACGAGGTGGTCCAGCTGGTTCCCGCCCAGGCTTTCCACATTCCTCACCTCCTGAAGTAGCGCATGACGCTTGAGTGGATGGCAAGCAAAAGTTTTGCCCTGCTAGTGTCAGTGCGGTACCTGCAGCCCAACTATGTCGAGCTGTGAGCTGCGTATGACCTCGGCTATACGAAGCTTGCGCACGTCCCAGTAGTTGTTGTAGTTCCATATGTTGTAGGTCCCTGGCCAGCGACACGGAATCGCGTCAGCAGCTGTTGGCGCCGGACTGTGTGAGTGGAGGTCGTACCAACATGCAAGGAGAGTCCACCCGCCTCGCCTGCTCACGGAGTGGGGTCAACAAAAGGCCTAAGGGAGGAAAAGGATAAATTGGGCGTGTGGCGGGGTACCGGGCGCGAAAGGAGGGTCTGGGTCGAGCACGCTGCTGGAGAGGGAGGCCAAGTAGAGAAAGAGCCCAATGTTCACGCCGCCGATGAGGGCCAGACTCACGGCCACCACAGTGCGCCACCGGATTCGCAGACACTTGTGTGACCACCAGCTTGCGCTGGCCATCGCCCGCAATGTAACCACAAAACCTTTTTCTTCTCTATTTTCCTTCAAGCAAAAGAAAAGTGCAACAAAATTGTTTTCTCAAGCGTACAGAGCAAGCCAAAGAAAATTGTGGGAACGAAAGGAATTGGGGCAGAACAAAAAGGGAAAAAGCCAGGGAGGGGGCTGCCACTGGATTACGCTGGCACGATTTTGTTGTGTGATCAGTGCCGGCAAGATGGAGGAGAATCTGTACGATGAGTTCGGCAACTACATCGGACCCGACGTCGAAGAGGAGGACGAGGATGAAGAAGAGGGAGAGCGCACTGGATGGGCCGAAGACGAAGATGATGAGGATGCGATGAGGGAGGAGCCCACCGCGCCAACGGGGCAGGAATTAATGTCGCTCGATAATCCCTCGGCCACGTCATCGGTTGTGCTGTACGAAGATAAGAAGTACTACCCGACCGCCGAGGAGGTCTACGGCGAAGCCGAGACGCTGGTCCAAGATGAGGACACCCAGCCGCTTACCGTGCCCATCGTGGCCCCTATCAAGGAATTCAAATTCGATATCGCAGAGAAGCCTGCGACGGGTCTCAAAGCTCGACAAGCCGCGGCCGAGGGAGTGCCACTCGACATCCCCCCTACCACTTACGATCTCGATTACATGCTTGCTCTGCGCGAGCATCCGGCACTTGTGCGAAATGTGGCGCTCGTTGGTCATCTGCACCACGGTAAGACGTCCTTCATGGACACGCTCGTGCAGCAGACCCACGTCAAGGAGTGGCGCCTAGATCGTCCGTTGCGCTACACCGATTACCGAACTGACGAGCAGCAGCGCGGCCTTTCGATCAAGGCCGTGCCCATGACTATGCTGCTGCCCAACACCAAGGACAAGTCTTACTTGCTCAACATCTACGACACGCCCGGTCACGTCAACTTCTCCGACGAGGTCACCGCCGCGCTCCGCGTGTGCGACGGCGTGGTCCTGGTGATCGACGCCGTTGAGGGCGTCATGGTGCAGACCGAGCGCATGCTAAGACACGCCGCGCAGGAGCGGCTACCCGTGGTGGTGCTCATCAACAAGCTCGACCGCCTCATCCTCGAGCTCAAGCTGCCTCCCGCCGAGGCCTACTACAAGCTGCGACACACGCTGGACGAGGTCAACATGATCATGGACAGCTGCTACCCCGGCGGGGGAGCGCCTCGCATCTCGCCCGAGCGCGGCAATGTCTGCTTCGCGAGCGCACTCATGGGCTTCTCCTTCAGCCTTCACTCCTTCGCGCAGATCTACTCCGAGACCCACGGCAGCACCTTCCGGCCGGCCGACTTTGCGCGTCGGCTGTGGGGCGACATCTACTTCCAGCCCGAGGACCGCACCTTCAAGCGCAAGCCGCCTCCCGGCGGCGGTGTGCGCACCTTCGTGCAGTTCGTGTTGGAGCCTCTGTACAAGATCTACGCCCAGGTGGTCGGCGAGGACAAGCCCGCTCTCCAGCGCACGCTCGACGAGCTGGGCGTCCAGCTCCAGAACAAGGATTTCCATCTCGACACCCGACCGCTGCTCAAGCTCATCCTCACGCAGTTCTTCGGCAACGCCACCGGCTTCGTCGACATGTGCGCCGACCACCTGCCTTCGCCCGTCGACGCCGCGCGTGTCAAGACCGAGCACATCTACACGGGGCCTCTCAACACGGAAGTAGGCTCGGCTCTCGCGCGCTGCGACGCCACCGGCCCGCTGATGGTGCAAGTGACGAAGCTCTACCACAAGGCCGACCTGTCGGCCTTTGACGCGCTCGGTCGCGTGTTCAGCGGCACGGTCCGCACGGGCCAGCGGGTCAAGGTGCTGGGCGAGGGCTACAGCATGGACAATGAGGAGGACATGGCCGAGCGCGAGATCACCAACCTGTGGGTGTTCGAGGGTCGCTACCGCATTCCCGTCAAGAGCGCGCCGGCCGGCACGTGGGTGCTCATCGAGGGCGTGGACTCGTCGATCATGAAGACTGCCACGATCGTGGACGACAACAGTGCGGAGGACGAACTGTTCGTCTTCAAGCCGCTGCGCTTCAACACTGTGGCCACGATGAAGATCGCCGTGGAGCCGATCAACCCGGCCGAGCTGCCCAAGATGCTGGAGGGTCTGCGCAAGGTGAACAAGAGCTATCCGCTGCTGACGACCAAGGTGGAGGAGTCGGGTGAGCACGTGATCCTGGGCACCGGCGAGATCTACCTCGACTGCGTCATGCACGACCTCAGGAACCTCTACTCGGAGATCGAGATCAAGGTGGCCGACCCGGTGGTCACCTTCTGCGAGACGGTGGTGGAGACCTCGTCGCTCAAGTGCTTCGCCGAGACGCCCAACAAGCGCAACACGCTCACCATGCTCTCGGAGCCCATGGAGAAGGGCCTGGCCGAGACCATCGAGAGCGGGGCGCTGCTCGGGACCAAGTGGAACAGCAAGGAGTTCATGGGCTTCTTCCGCGAGCGCTTCGAGTGGGACGTGCTCGCCGCCCGATCGATCTGGGCGTTCGGCCCCGATCCCCAGACGGGACCAAATATTTTGGTCGACGACTCGCTCCCCGAGGAGACCAACAAGGCGCTCCTCTCGACGGTGCGCGACTCGGTCGTGCAGGGTTTCCAGTGGGCCACCCGCGAGGGCCCCCTCTGCGAGGAGCCCATCCGCAACGTCAAGTTCCGCCTCCTCAACGCCCAGCTCGCCCCCGAGCCCATCCACCGCGGCGGCGGCCAGATCATCCCCACCGCCCGCCGCGTCGCCTACTCCTCCTTCCTCCTCGCCACTCCGCGCCTCATGGAGCCCGTCTACTACGTCGAGATCCAGGCCCCCGCCGACTGCGTCGCCCCCATCTACACCGTCCTCTCCCGCCGCCGCGGCCACGTCACCCAGGACGAGCCCAAGCCCGGCACTCCCCTCTACACCGTCAAGGCCTACATCCCCGTCATCGAGTCCTTTGGCTTCGAGACCGACCTCCGCGCCCACACCCAGGGCCAGGCCTTCTGCGTCTCCGTCTTTGACCACTGGGAGATCGTGCCCGGCGATCCGCTCGACAAGTCCATCGTCCTCCGGCCCCTCGAGCCCGCCCCGATCCCCGCCCTCGCCCGCGAGTTCATGGTCAAGACCCGCAGGAGGAAGGGCCTCAGCGAGGACGTCTCCGTCAACACCTTCTTCTCCGAGGAGATGCTTCTCCAGATGGCCCAGAACATGTGAGCCTCTTCCCGCGAAGGGCAGTCTTCGTCAACACGCCGCGTTTTGGCGCGCTGTCCCGCTGCGCCCGTGCCTTTTTCGCTCTGGGCCCAGTCCCCAACAAACAATAATTATTTATCTTTTTTTAATCTTATTTCCAATTGGCCGGGGGCTGGACACGAAAAATGGGCAGACCCAGAATGCGAGACGTGTGAAGCACCCCCCGCCAGGTGGTGGGGTATCTTTGGGGGAGTCACTGAGCCCCGGTGGGCGCCGATTGCTGCAAAGGGGGTAAGGGCCGGAGCTAAACTGGCGTGCTGCTCCCTGTGATACCGCCCCCGGACCGGCCGGGAAGGCCGCGGCAGGCAAGAGAACAACAAGGAGGCGCGACAAAGAACAGCCGCCCGTGAAGGCACCGCCGTTTCCTCCAACAAAAAAAAAGACCCGAGGAGGGGAGCACGAAGACAAGCTCAAAGCCGTCCTACATTTCCCAGAGACACCAACAAAAGACCAAATGTTTTATAGAAGGTCGCCGCCAGCCTCCCCCAAGGCGCATAGCACGGCCGACTGCCGTTCGATTGCCAGCTCCCCCTCCAGCGCTTCGTCGCAGGATGCGGCGGGCCAGCTCTCTGGCAGCAGTCCCGTACAAGACGAAGAAGACCCCACCACGGCATGGCGCGGGAAGCGCGTAGTAATGCCTGGGTCTACTGCTCTGCATCAAGTACCTACCCCGCTCCTCCCTCTCGCCCGTGGTCTTCTTGCCTTCCCAGGGTGTGGTGTGTTTATTATAATTTTTATTTATTTTTCTTGGACGCCCCACCTGTGGGGCACCCGTTGCGAAGCGGAACCGTTCCACCGCTTCGGGGGAATAATAATGCTTCCGGGGACCTGACTGCCTGACCGACTCTGTCTGACCGGCCGTGGGTCGTTCGTGTGTTCGGGCGACCTGCCTGCAGGCGTGCCGAATCGGCGATGAGGAGTGGGCAAAGCAACTACTGGAGCAGGAGTCGCGGGCGAAGCGCCGGACGTCGTGCGAGTCGGTGCGGCTCTCCGGCGGCGCCAGGCGGAGCGAGCAGGACAAGGTGGTGCGCAAGCGGGCCAAGCGGGCCAAGCGGGCCAGCCGCGACCGCAGGAGCCTGGTGCGTGCCAAGGAGGCCAAAATGCGGGAGCAGGCCCTGCTCAGCGAGGAGAATGGCAAGGAGCGGAAGCACAAGCTCATCAAAAAGATTGTCAACAGCGCTCTCATTGAGCTCATCACGGCCGAGGAGGCCAACGAAGGGCAGACCCCGTTCCACCTCGCCTGCGAGTTCGGCCACGTCAACATCGTCAAGCATATGGTGGCCTGCCTGCAAGACAGTTTCGTCCTTCCCTACGTGCTGCCCTTTGCCGTTAACTACACCGACTTTCGCGGGTGGACTCCTCTTCACTGTGCCGCCAGGTAACCTCTCCTCCGGCTTACCTTCCCTCATCTGCCGCTTTCTTCGTTCTTTGCCTTGGTATCGACGTTCGAGGGCTCATGAGATCTCCTCCTACTTGAATCTTACCCTGCCTGCTCAAGCATGGGTCATCTGGACATCTGTCAAGTGCTGCTGGATGTCCATGCTGACGCGTCGGCTCTAGCGGACATCAGCAACGCGTCGCCTCTCCACATGCTCCTCCGATGCGAGTGTCTCGTTCACGGTAGAGACTCCTCCTCCTCGTACTCCTCTCGTGCTCCACCATTCTCATACGGGCGCGGTTTTCTCGTGCAGAGCCGCTCTATAAGCTGAAGGACGTCATCGAGGGCATGCTCCGTAACGGGGCATCCATCAATGGCCAAAACGCATACGGGGAGACTGCTCTCCACTGTACGTGCATTCGACTCCTTCGCGAATCGGCCCGCTCCTCGCCCTTGGTTTTCTCAGACACCACAGATGAGTCTCACGCACACTTTGCTTTTCGCTTTGCTCATATGGACAGTTGCGTGTTGGAAGGGCAATGCCAGAGCTGTGGCCATCCTGCTCAAGAATGGCGCCCACGTGCATGCCGTCAACAAGTGCGCAGCCGCATGACCTCACCTCTCTCTACCGCGCCACCCGGCATTTCTCAAACCCACTTTTGTTTTGCAGGCGCCAGGAGACGTGCCTTCACTACGCTACGCGACAAGGGGACGTGAAGATCATCGAGGTTCCTCCATCCTCCTCCCTTTCCTTTCTTGCTTTCTTCGTTCTTAGGCAAGCATCAAGGGAGGCTAACGCTGTTACTGGCAGTTGTTGGTCAAGTACGGTGCCGACATCAACGCGTTGGGAGCTTGCGGAACGGCTGCAGATGTGGCCCGCAGCCACCATCAGGACCACATCGCCTCCTACATGGATTGTACGCATGTCCCTCCTATGTCGTTGAGCGTTGAGACCAATGGCACCGACCAGCTATATTGATCGATCACAATCGTCGATGATTATACCAATTCAGCATTCCTCACGCTGCGCTCACTGCCCGACGAGCTTCTGTGCAAGGTGCGCTCCTCTCCATTTAGGACGAGCTGGGGCGAATGAGCAAAGTGCGGTGAATGACCGAACGCGCTGTTGTCACTGCCCAGGTGCTGGGATTCCTCGATGCGGAAGACCTGGCAGCCGTGGCGATGGTGTGCAAGCGATTCTTCCTAATCACTGACGACAGCCGGTACCCGCCGCGCCATCGCGTGCGATGCGGCATTTGTCAACCCGGCCTTGACTCACCAGTTCCACTCTCTCCTCCCAAAGGCTCTGGAAGAGGGCCTACTACGATCTGATACCCAAACGCGAGGCCTGCCATCACGTCCAATGTGACGACTACAAGGCAGAGTGCAAGCAGTGGCTCCGAATCCACCTCAATTCCGAATGGCACGGCGAACAAGCCTCCCTTCTGACTGCCCGCGTTTCACCGGCGTCCCCTTCTCTTCGGCGTTAACGCCAATTGTCGTCGACACAGGTACCGCGAGGCGCGGCGGGAGGGGCGTTGGCGATTCGATTGTCCGCGCAACGACGAGGACTGGGTCTACGACCGCTTCTTTCGACTGGCCCTCGTTGGCGACGTGGGGACGGGGAAGGTATGCCCTCACTCGAGTTGATTGACCTACTCGCGACCCCGCCCAGCTCACCGAGGACAACTGGTGGAACATATTGATCATGGTGGTGATGCAGAGGAGCTTCCTCACACGGTTCGTGGACGATGCTTACCTGGGGTCGCGCGCATTGCGGAAATCGATGACGGTGCGTGAACGTTCTCCCCTGGCTTTGCGCCCATCCCATTTTGGCTCACCGTAAGCCCGCTACAGAAAACAAAGGCCATTCACTACAACAACCGGACGATCAAGCTGCAGATGGTATGCCCTGCTCCCACGCACTGTTGCGTGTACCTTTGTAACTAACCATGTGTTGTGTGCGCACGTGACCCGGGGATCGGCAATTCAGTTCAGCGCAAGCGGATTCCACTACGAGTACGTGCGCACGTGAAGTTGTGTGTGGTTTGTCCGCTTTCGTTCGCTCACTCTCCAGGTCTTGCAATCTCTCAAAGGGGTCGGGAGAGCTGCGATTTGAAAAGCATCAAGGGTGCCCTCCTGTTCTTTGACGTGTCGGACGCCCAGTCGTTCCAGAACCTCTCCTTCTGGTGTCAACACCTTCAACGGTATGCCCTTGCGCCTTCATGGCCATCTCTTTCCTTCGGGTTTCGCCACGCTCACTCACGCACTCGTCTCGTGTGCTCTGGCGCAGGCTCGCGCCGCCGGATATTCCGGTTGTCGTAGTGGCCACGAAGGTGGACCTCACCGAGGCCCCCGCCGTCTCCTACGCTCAGGCCAAGGTAGCTCCCGCGCTCCCTACCATGGCAAGAGGGTCTTGGTCTTTTGTGTCTGGTGCGCGTGCGAATATCGTTATGCACAGCCTGACCCTTCCATTCCCCCGTTATGGTGGATGTTATCGGCGACCAAAGCAATGGTGCGACATGCGGGCGTTCCCGTTGGTGTCCGCCAGCGCGCGTAAGGGTCTCGGTGTGGACATCGCGATGCGCCATCTCCTCAAGCGCCTCATGGCCAAGGACCAGGAGGGCGAACGCGCCTCGGGTGCGGCCAGAACGAGCGCCTCCTCGTCCAGCTCCGCCAGGTCGCCCATTGGGCTGCGTTCGAGCAGCAGCAGGCACAAGGGCGGTCCCGGGACGAGCCACACCGGGGGCGGATGCCCACAGCCGAATTCGGGCGGTGGCTGTGACTCGTCAACGAGCGGCAGCTTCAGTGGCGGCGATCGGCAAGGCAGGGGCGGGCGCACGAGCAGCTCCAAGAGGATGGCCAAGAGCGCAGGCGAGGCGATGAAGCCCAACAAGCGCGACCGACGGAAGGAGGTGAAGCGTGCCGCCACGGACGGGAGCATGCACTACCGGCGCCGCGGAGCGCCGCCTGATTCGGTGGACCCGAGTGAACACGAGCACTCGCACACTCAGCTGCAGCTTCGCGAGGAGAAGAAGCAGCGACGGTTGGCCGAGTGGCAGGACGACGTCCTGCGGCGAGTGGGCAACACGCAGCTCGAACAGCGGCCGCGCAAGGACGACGAAGAGGGCCTGTTCAACAGCGACGACATCATCATCCCGAGTCTCACCGCCACACCTCCCAAAAAGTGGAGCTTCATGCACTTCTGGAAGAGGACAAGCTGAGTGTTTCTCGGAGTAAGCTTGCCCCGTTGGCCTGTGCGCCGCCGTCGTGTTGGTTGCGTCGTTCGCGTGCATTCAATTCCAGGTGGCGTATGAATTAAATTAAATTCATTTCCGTCGCGGCACCACGCCAAAAGAGACAACAGGACGGGGGGGGGGGCAACACAACACACGAACAACAACCAACGTGAGGGAGTGTGTTTGAAACTCAGGAAGAGAGAGGAACGAACGGGCCCTTCCCTTCTCTGGAGCCTCTTTGATGATAGAAGGATCGATTTCGGTAGAAGCGCTACATAGAAGGAAACGATTCTGTCACATCATACAACTTCCATCTTCCTCTTCTTCTTTCCTCCCCAACTTCCCTCCGCACGACAATTGACGAAGACCCTACTACGCACGCACATAATTAGGAAGATAGGAAATGGAAGGGGGGTTCCACGCGTTGGTGAGGAGAGGCGACGTGCGCGGGGTGAAGGCCGTCATAGCGGAGAAGGAGGGGCGAGGCACGCGCGAGCTCAAGGAGACGGTGGGCGCGAGGGACCCCTTCGGTAACACGCCCCTTCACTACGCCGCCGAGGGCCGACACGACATTGCGCTCCTCCTCCTCGCCTGCGGACAGCTCGTCGTCACAGTCGACGCGCGCAACAACGAGGGCAGCACGCCGCTCCACCAGGGTACCCCCCCATCCGCCTTCTTATCCGCCATTAAGTTTGTCGTTTTCGTTCTTTGCTTCGTTTTTTTGTCACCGGCAACCAGGGCTCCCCAGCCGTTATTTGGTTCTGTGACGCGGCGTTCGCTCACCATACGCGCCTTGTTTGTGTGGTGGGTGGCATGTGTGACAAACAAAAAACACTAGCCGCCTTTGGAAACTTCTATCAATGCGTGCAGCTGTTGCTCAAAAGCGGGGCGTTCGTCGATGTTGCGGACTACGATGGCTCGACGCCTCTTCACCACGGGTACTCCCACTGCACACATAAGACGTTTGCGACTCAACGCACACGTCCACTGATGAGCGCAATATTTGTTTCTGTGCGCACAGTGCGGCCAACAACGCGGTCGAGTCGGTGATGCTCCTGCTGGAGCACGGGGCCAGCATCGAGGCCAAGGACAACGACGGCTACACGGCCCTGCACCATTCGGCCTTCAACAACTCCGTAGAGGTCCTGCAGCGTCTACTCAAAGCAGGTGCGTTGTCTAACGCTCTCCTCGACCTGGGCATCCACGCTCACTACCGGGGGGGGGGGTTGCACGCCTGGCGGCACGACACAGGCTCGGACTTGAACGCGAGAGACACGCAGGAGGGCACCACCGCCCTCCACTTGGCCTCGTTCGGCGGATATCACACCGCCGTGCAGCTGCTCGTGGCCGCCGGTTCCGACCTTCACGCGACGGACAACGACGGCGCCACCCCACTGGTACAACTGCTGTGCCTGCCTGCCTGCCCTGCCTTTATCGAGAATGGCTACAAGTGCCAGTGCACATCCCATGCTGGTCGGTCTGCTCTTTGCTCACACTCTGCCGCTGTGTATGCGGCGCGCGCAGCACAAGGCGGCGTTCCAGGGCTCGCTTGAATGCCTCAAATTCTTGGTATCGCGTGGCGCGGAAGTCAATCGGAAGGACAACACCCTCTCCACGCCGCTCCACCTCGCGGCCTACCAAGGCCAACTGCAGTGCATCGAGTTTCTCGTTCATTCTGGCGCCAAGACAACAGAGGCATGCCGCTCCTTTCCACTCATCTCTTGTCTCGTCCATTACCGTGTGCTCAAATTCGATGTTCTTACACACGACACAGACAAACAAACATGGAAGGACTCCGCTGCAGCTAGCGATGGCGAAAGGCCACTTGCAATGCGTGGAATTCCTCAAGAAAGCGCCCGAAGCCACGCCCACTGCGCCGGCCCTCTCACCCAATGCCTCGGCAATCGCCGCCGCTTCGGCGGTGCCCGCTCGGCTCCAAGACGACCAGCTGCAGCTGATCGACAAGCTCCTCGACCGACAGACCGGCCAGGACGCCAAGACCTCCGCCGCGCCCGCACACGTCGACAAGAATCAGCAACCGCACACGACTCTCGCCGACCTGACCGGGGCGACCGTCACCCACAGCGACGACAACAAGAAAGGCTCAGCCGACACACCGCGCAGCCCAAAGGCCGAGTCCACAGCAGAGAACAAGACGAGTGGAGCCACCACCAAGCCGTCCGTGGAGGAGCCGAGTCCACGCACCAGAAGCTCCAGCAAGCCCGTGGGGCCGCAGGTGTCGACGGGGGGCGCCGCCGGCAAGAGCCAGAGCCAGGGCAGCCACCACCTTACGCTGCCCACGCGCAGGCACCGTGCAGGCAGCAAGAAGGGCGTGAAGAACATGAGTACCGACAACGACGACTCGTCAGACCGGAGCTGGGTGTGGACCAGCGACGACGAAGAGAACGAGAACGAGAACGAGGAGCAGGGCTGGATCTTCGGCGGCAGCGGCGAGCGGCGAGCGGTCTCGCGAACCAAATCGCACGAGGCCACACAGAGCACGACCGTCGACCAGGGGCAGCAGCAGCAGCCGCAGGAGCGCAAGGACAAGAACAACAAAAAGAAGAAAAAGAAGAAGACCGTGTCCGACAGGCAAAAGAAGGACAAGGGCGTGGGCGAGAGCAAGCTAAACGGCATCGGGAAGATGATCAAGACGGCCTCGCTCGCCAGCTTCCAGCTGAGCCCCCGAAGTCGGCGCAACGAAGACCTGCTCGAGCGATTCTCGATGCTCACGGCCCAGGAGCGCGACGAGGTGAAGAGCCACAGCTCCGACTCCATCGATGCGATCAAGGAGGACTTCATCGTGCGCGGTGGCGGCCTCAACCCCAACGACAGAAGCGAGAGCGACCTCACCGAGAACGACGGCGAGAACGAGGCGACCCTCACCTCGTACCTCACCGACTCGGATGACAGCGACGACGAATTCGGAGAGAAGGAGATCGACTACTCCAAGCTGGACAAATACGGTTTCCTCAAGGACGAAGGGTGCGCCCAGTCATCTGTTCCGCTTGTCGTGTTTTCCTCCAATCGTCGGTCGGAAGGGGTTAGCCTCACACCACACACCACACACACCACACACACCACACACACCACACACACCACAACACACACACACACACACACACACACACACACACACACACACACACACACACACACACACACACATATACACCACGTGATCGGCTGATCAGGGAGGCTTCGGAGTCGTCGATGAAGCGAAGAGCCGTGGAGGCCTCGCGAGCGCTCAAGTGGAGCAAGATCATCCAGCACTGGGAAATTTACAAGCGTAAGAAAAAGGTGTGTCGACTCGTTCACCGCCCGCTGGCGGGCATATGCGCGCGGCCTTGACACTAACGTGAGGGGATGGGGTGGCGTGCAGCTCCCGAAACTGCACGGGCGAGTGGCCAAGGGCATTCCGGACTGTGTGCGCGGAACCGTGTGGAAGCTCATCGTCGATGCGCGAGGTGTACAGAAGGAACTGGGCTTCAGCTATCCGGTACGCGTCGTCGCGTGTGTTCACGCATTCGCATTCCATCCGACACTTACGAATTGTGGCGTGTCAACAGGAGCTGTGCGCGAGGGCTCACAACACGAAAGACGGCCGCCAGATCGATCTCGACATCAAGCGAACGTACCGCAACCACTTCATGTTCCGCGACAAGAAGGGAATGGGGTACGCTACGGCTGCTCAGCCTAGAGATTCCAGTGTGTCTTCCTCCCGCTTACGCCGCTCGTCTGTTCGTCGCTTCAACACAGGCAAAAGGCCTTGTCCAACATCTTGAAGGCCTACAGCATCTACAACGTCGAGATCGGCTACTGCCAGGGCATGGCCGACATTGCCGCTCTCCTCGTGATGTACATGGAGGAGGAGGTATGGCCACCCGCGCTTTGCTCGGCCCGCGATCGTGTCAGACCAGCGGGGTGCGCCTGCGCGCGTTTCATTAAATCGCTTTGTGTTGTCTGCGCAGGAGGCGTGGTGGACCCTCGTAGCATTGATCAGGCGGTATGCCATGCAGGGGCTCTTCAGCTTGGTAAGCGTTTTCGCATGTGTATCCCATCAGCTTGATGGAAGGCGGTTCGGCCTCTTGCTCACACGTCTGCATAATCGGCAGGGCTTCCCTCGGCTGTTCCAGTGCTTCAGCGTACACGAGAAGCTGCTCCAACGCTACCTGCCAGCGCTTCACGCCCACTTTGTACTCACCTCCCCCTCTCTTTCCAATCCCTGCCGTGCAGCTGGTCGCTAATTGCAGGTTTTGTGTCGACATGCATTTTTCGATAGGCCAAGGCGGGCATCGAGTCAGCGATGTATGCGACCAAGTGGTACATGGACATCTTCCTCGGCGCCCTTCCCTTCCCAGTCGTGCTCAGGTGAGACCTCCCACACCCCCTCGTGAGTTGTTTTGCCCCCGCGCACTGGCTCACGCCTTGGGGGGGGGGAACAGAGTGTGGGACCTGTACCTGTGGGGCGGGCCCGACGTGGTGTACCGGTTCTCGCTGTCGGTCCTGAAGCATTTTGAGAGCGAGCTGCTCTCCCTCAACTTCGAGGACGCGCTCTCGTTCATCAACGAACTTCCCAAAAAGCGAATCGACATCGACGAACTCATCAAGGTGAGACTCTCCCTCTCCCCCACTGCGCTCACGACGCGTGCGCGGTTTGTTGACTTGAACCCCTCGTCCTCTTCCTCCTTCTCGCGATAGACCTACAAGAAGATGCAGACGATGGTCAAGACGTCAAAGATTGTGATGCTTGAAGAGGAGTACGCGGCGGCCAACCGGGGAATGAAGTTTCTGGTGGGCGCCCGGGACCTGGCCATCAAGTCGCCCGAGAGCGAGGAGGCGTCGACGCTCGGCAGCACCGCCAGCACGGCCAACGGTAAGAAGCGAAGAGCCGGAACGGTCATCATCCCCTTCTCGCCGACGTCGGCTGCTGCCAAGTCGTCGGCGGCCTCGACGCCGGCAACCTCCATCTCGCTCCCTTCGTCGCCATTACTTTCCACGCCAGCTTCGCCAGCGGATCCGCCGCAGGAGGAGAGAAAGGAGACCCTCCAGAACCTCCTCAAGAGCATGTAGCACTACCGCGCCACCACCACCAATTTCACACACCGAGTTGCGGACAGTCCTCTCTTCTCTCTTGCACATCTTCTTTAACCACGCAGCGGGAGCCTCTCCGGCCGCAGGGCCAGGTCAAAACTGTAGGACGAGCAAGAATCGAACTCGCACCTTCGCCCTGGCAGGGCGCCGTGCTTCCACTTACACCACCGTCCTCGCTAAGGAAGGTTGTCCAAGCAAAGATTTTTGGATCTTTTTTAGGGTGCTTTATTCGTTTAGGAAAAGGATGAGCAGCAGCACGAGGGACAGTGGCGGGTCAGGAGGCCAGCCCGTGTTCACCTTTGGCCTTCCGTGGGGCAGCGGTGGCATACGTCGCTTCGTGGTGCCCCCGGCACTCAAGCCTGCCAACGGTGGCAAGACCCGCACGACGCGCCCCAACGCCGGTGCTGGGCCGACCGGCAACCCTAACGAAGCTGGTGCCCTCCCCACAGCAGCGGCATTTGTGGGGCTGTGCCGTAGCGACGGCTCGTGCGACATACACCACTTCAAGGTACGCCCCCCCCCCCTCAGCTACAAATCGACGCCTCAAGATCTCGTGCGTAAGGTGACACACGCCACGGCAGGATGGAGGACAAGTGCTCCAGGTGGAGGCCTCGTCCGTGTGGGTGGATTTCCTGTCGGTGCCGGTGGTGCCCGACCCAGTGCAGTCGTCTGCTGCGGGAACCGCTGGCGACGCTGGCGAACAGGGGCGGCGCGCACGGGCGACAGTGGTGGTCTCGCTGCACGAGCGCGAGGGAGGCGAGGTCGAGGCCAAGGCGTGGGAGCTGCGCCACGTTGTCGTGCGTTGCAGCAGCGACCAGGCCAAGCGGCAACAGCGACACGCGTGCGAATGGAAGGCGATCGAGGTCGAGGTCGAGGTCCCGCTCCGGTTGGAGAAGACGCTGTACCACTGGCGACAGGCGGCCTCGTCGGTCGCTGCCGCCACCACAACCACACCGACGTCGATGGCGTCGTCCTCATTGGCCGGGGGGACCGCTCCCGCAGCGTCCGGGGAAGGAGGCCAGTCCGGCTCGTCGTTTTCTTATCTTCACGCGGCTAAAGGCTTCAAGGACGGCGAAGACGAGGAAGAGGACGACTACCGACCACTTGCGTATGCCTGACGCACACACACACACACACACACACACACACGCACACACACACACACACACACACACACACACACACACACACACAACACGCTCGCGTGGTGGTCAGCATCCACTCACCTCGACTCGTGCCACAACACGACCGGAAATGGGCAGCGCAGGGCGCCGCGCGAGCGTGATGCCGCTGCCCAACCCGACGGAGGCGCACGTCACGTCCGACGGCGAGAGAGTGGTGGTCGCGGCCAAGGGAGTGGCCGAGATCTGCGTGTGGGGCGCTGCCCTCCACACCGTCACGCTCGGCGTACGCCCTTTGCTTTCTCGTGGATCTCGTGCGGTTCGTCTGAGCGCTCACTTTTGCGTGCGGCGACGAGCAGAAGACGCGTCGCAGGCAGCTGCGCCTGACGTTCGAGCGGCTGCTGTCCTATCCCGGTATGGAGGTGACGTGCCTGGCGCTCCTGCCGCCGGGCGCAGTGGTGGCTGGTACCGAGCACGGGCTCGTGGTGCACCACCTGGACAAGAGCGACACCAACCACGCGTGGAGCGTCATCTCGCTCGAGTCCGTAGCGAGCGCCACCAAGGCGAGCATCACAGGTAACACCGCCATGGGACGCGGTCCCCGCGTCACGTGTGTTGTTGCTCACCACCGCCCACAGCCATCTATGGGGTCGAGCGCAGGGCCGAGTGCGCGTCGTTCGTGTGTCTCGACAGCCGTGGCAGCCTCTTCCTCGTCACGCTGTGGCCCGCGACCGCGGATGGCGCGGAGGCCATCACACGAGTAGTGAGGCTGATGGTCCCCTTCAAGCTCAACCGATACCTCCTAACCGTCCTCCCGCCCGACGACCACCTCGGTCCTCCCCCCCCCTCCCCCAACACTGAACTCAATCGGTTCGGCCATTCTTACCCGGCGCTGTGGTAGAGAACGGCGCGCTCATCTTCGCTACGGGCCAGTGTAGTATCTACCTGTGCACGCTCAGGAGCATTCTGGCGGACCAGACCCGACAGCGGCCACAGCCGGAGGCCCGCACCGAGGAGGACACGACTAAGCGTAGGTTTTTCCCTGCCCCACAATCTGCCCCAAAGGGCGCGTCGCGCGAGCGAGAGCTGATGTTGTTGGCTGCAGAGGTATGGGGGAAGCCGCTGCAGCTGCCCCTGGCGCGGGCCATCCTGAGCGACAGTCCCGTTATCACGCTCGCGGCGTCGGCGCCCTTCCACGCCAAGGAGGTGGACGTCCTCGATACGGTGTGCCTCTTCGTCGCAACCGTTGCCGGAGTCAAGTTGTACGTCGTTTGAGATCCAAGTCGTTCTTGTGAGACATTCTCCGCTCGTTCGCGCGTCAACAGCAAGCTCGGTCACAAGGTGGTGGCGTAGGGCGCCACACCGCGTTTTCCCGCACGCACGCGATATTGGCCCTGGTGCATTCCTGCGCCACACGCACGCGTAAAAGCGCACAGACGAGCGTTAGAACGGAAAGCCGCTTGCGTGCCACAAGTGTGTGCAGCTGCACCTTGCTGTGGTCGGAAGAAGCTGTCGCAGTGGTTGTGCCCCACCTGCAAGATCTTGCACGGGTTGCTCACATCGATCTGGCCTGCGCAGTCGACGAGTGACACGCACGCACAAGAGAGTGAGATCAGTGCGTCATCGCACAGCGAGAGCGGGGTGTCGGAAAGCACGAACGCGCGCGCAGGACGGCGAGGGCCTTGTTCTCGGCGCCCCAGATGTTCTGCTGGTAGTCGAGGGTCTTGAGGTCGTCCTCGTCGAGGGGAAGCGGCGAGCGGAAGAGGAAGGCATCGTAGGACCCCACGTTCGCCCGGGTCGTGCAGCTGTCCTCCTGCTTGTCGACGCAGAACACCGACGGGCCCTCCCACCGCGCCAACACGTACACTGCGCGTGCGTGTTTGGTTCGTCAACCGCCCACTAGCTCGTGCGACCGCGCGTGCGTGCGGGGTACCATGTGGGGACGGCTTGCGTTCGAAGAGGGCCTTGGTGGCGAACTGCCAGCCTTGGGCGAGGTAGATGTCGGCGTTCATGACCACGCACAGCTCGCCGGGCAGCTTGGACGCGGCGTACTCGAAGGCGTCGCGGTAGTGCATCCACCGGCCGAGCGGCACCGGGTGGAGCTTGCCGCAGGCGTCGGGCACGCCCTGGCCCAGGATGAAGTCCATATCGCTCTCGCGCTCGAGCAGGAGGTGTATCCGCTTGACGTGCGGGTTACGCAGGTTCTTGCGCAGGGCGTCCAGGTACTCCTCCTGCCGCCGCCGCCGGTGAAGCGGGCCCTTCTCCTGGGCGTAGTTGCGGTCCTTCTCGATCGCTGCCGCGTCCTTGTCGCTCTTCACCTCTCCCAGCGCCGGCAGCACTTCCGGCAACACTGGGAACTGCACTCGCCGCAGACCCCTCCCCGAATTGAGCGGGCAGCCAGGTGGTGTGTGGACCGGGATATGGAGTAGTACTTACTTGGGTGATGATGTTGACTTGGCCGGAGCAGGTGCCGTTCTCGGGGTGCGAGTACATGGCAAAGTCGATTCGATCGATGCGAGCCTCCACCACGCGCAGCTCTTCGTCCAGCCGCTCCTGCCGCTTCCTCTGCTGCTCGTGTGTCAGCTCCACTGCCGCAGGCTTGGTCCTGCTTGTTGCAGCCTGTCCCTCCTCCTGCCGCAGCTGCGCCTCGACCGCAGGTCTCGCCTTTTTGCTCCCCTGGGACGCATAAGCATCGGTCACCGCTTCATGCTCCTGTTTCAGATTTTCACGAGTCAGCAATCGCGACATCTCGAGAAAATCTAATCTTCATCGCTGCAAAATTGAGAAGCAACGTACGGACAGCATAAGGGCAGTGGCGCCTAGGAAGAGGCACAATGCGCCCAGGACGAGTATCAAGGAGATCCACCGCCGCCGCAAGTGTCTTCTCATCCAGCCACAAGTCCAGTCACCCTTCTTGCCCAACTTGGCTAGAAAACACGTGAAGCAGTATTTTAACAATTCATCTCTTATTCATCCGGAATTTCATGGAAAACGACCACATGGACTCCTGCTCCTGGCTGGAGCGGAACACCCTGGAAAGCTGGCCTCACGGAGACAAGCCCAAGCTTCAAAACCATACCGACACGACAAGCAGTGAGGAGAATGACAAGTGCAGACCACAAGAAGAAGATGCTGCTGGTCGCCGTTCTGGTGCTCTCCGGCGTGCTCTTTTGCATGGTGCGAACGATGCAGAACAACGAAGAGTGGGCGGAGGAGGACGCAGAGGAGTGGGGCCGACGCGCGCCCTCCCAGCGCCTGAGCCTCAACAACAACAAAAACAACAAAAACAACAACAACCACAACAATCAGAACGTGGAAGGCAAGGAGCAATCAAAGATATTGAGTGAAGCGGACCGACAGGCCGAGGGGCGGTGGTTCAGGCGGCTGCGCGATGTGCGGGGGGAGTGCAAGGGGCAGGTCCATCTGGTGATGCAGTTCCCAATCCTAGCAGGCGTCGACTTCCGACAGGAGCAGAAGGAGGTTGTCGTCGACGAGCGCCTCGAGCTGGACGCGCGCCGGCGGCTCTACAACTATCTATCCTACGTCAACTCCCTCCCTCCTGTGCACCGCGAGCGCCGACAGGCCGAGTATGCCGAGACCCTTCGCCGCAACGTAGGTAAGCTCTACCCCGCACCTCCCGCCTTCTTTTCTTTCGTTCATACGCGGGTGCGCGGCGTAGCTCAATGTGTGTATCTGCAGCGAATCCCTACGTGAAGAAGATTCACCTGCTGCTGGAGCATGAGTACGACAAGGACTTTATCGTGAGCCAGGGCATCCACGACCCGTGCGGCAAGCTCAAGTTCACCCTCCTCGGCAAGTACCTCACTTACCACGGTAATCCTCTGTGCCTCCGCCACGCCAATCCCTGCTCTCCGCGGCCTGGCTTCGACGCTGACGTGTCTCACGCTGTTGGGCAACACAGACGCCATTCAATACGCCGACGAGCATCTGCAGGGCGAAATGAGCATGATCATGAACAGCGACGTGTTCCTGGGCGAGGGCTTCGGTGCGCTGACACGAGACCACTTCCGCGTCGCACCCAAGCAGCGCGCCGAGGAGCACAACAACACCAGCCGAACTGTCAATGTCAGCGACAGCGGCGTTGAACAGCACGGTTTTAAGGTGTACGCTCTGTCACGCTACGAGCTGACCTCGCCCTTCTGCGTCGAGAAGAAGAACGAGCATTGCCTGGCGCGAGCAGACATCTCGTCACTTGACGGGTTCCTCTTTTTGAGCCCGCTGCCGTTCAACTTCAGCTCCAATCTGCGCGAGCTAGCGATCAAGCAGAACACATGGGGTGCTGAGAACGCCCTCGTCGAGGCCTTGCGAGAAAAGGGCGCCGTCATCAAAAACCCGTGCCACCTTCTCCAGCTCGGTCATATGCACTGCGACGGCAAGTTCCGGCCTAACGTGCGCCTCCTCCTCTCCTTCTCAACTGATGTTTGACAGGACTAGCACACTCACGGGTGTCGTGTTTGCTATTTGCAGCAAGGAACGTACCAGGGGAAGGCAAAAATCGAGGTGTCGAACAAGTATGGGCGGGTGAATCGATCCTACGAGCTGTAGGCTGGGCCAAAGCAGCAAGATGACTGCATCGTTTTCAAAACCTGCTATCGATGATGGCAATGATGTACATACACAGTTAGACAAAAGGGAGTTGTGTTCGTTTTTTAGTGTGCGCCACTTGGCGACCTCCGGTTTTCCGTTTGTAACCCCAAACGTGGTTCCCGCCAAAACAGACCGTTGAGTTCGTTTTTCGCAAGGCGAGCAGCAGTCGAAGCAAGTGAGCGAGAGGGCAAGAGAGTAGGGCAACCCGGAAACTGAGTGCCCAGCGCGCACCCTTAGAGAAACCTTTAGGTAGCGTATTTCCAAATGCTTAGCACCAGCACTTGCATTAATCTTGGTTCTTTCGAATGATTCCAATTTAGGTGACTAGCATGGAGAGGAAGAACCGCACGCCTTTGTTTTCGCCCTCTTTGAGGAAGTTGCCGAAGGCTCTCATGAAGGATTCGTTCATCATGAAGGGCCCAAGCGGCGAGGCTGAAGCCGACAGAGCAAGAGTCAATCTCACTTTAAATCCTCTCTTTGGGCGCGGAGCTCTCGCCAAGCAATCAGCTGCGCGTGTGTACGATAATCTGGACAAGGAGAACGTTGCGAATGATTCTGCCTCCTCGTCCCTTTCAGATAACAACCGCACTCCTTCTGGAAGCAACTATGGCAAGAAAGGTACATGTGCCGCCTCTCTTTTGTTGCTGGCGTTTGGGAGGCTTCCTTTCAATCCAAAAAAAAACTGACTTATTTGCATCTGCCCCACGACTCTTGTGTTAGATCTGGCTTCAGCCAACCAGAAGGTGTGTTGTGTGTACCGCGGTTCTCCCTCCCTTTCCTAGCTTGTACTAATTCCACTCACACTATGGGCTACACCATCTAGAGCGTCGCGCCTGCGAGTCCGTTTTCACCGGCCAGGCCGATCTCAATTCCTCCGCTCACTCCCGTCTCGGGGGATCGCCAGCAGCCGTTCACCTTCACGGCGACGCCATCGCTTAGCACCCTGCGAACCGGCTCGCCGGTCACGCGTGGCAGCAGCATCTACCGAACCGCCGGAGGTCGAGCCACGCTCACGCCTCGTAGGCGAGGCTCGAAGATCGTCACTACCAATCCTCTTCCTCATCTTCTCGAGAGCGTGAACCACAACAGGGAGAGGATCTCGATATCAGAAGATATCCCCTGCAACGAGAGGTCATCGTGCCTGTCGCCTCCTTCACTCGTGGGTGGCTCGCGCATTCATGGGCCGACTACTCCGCGAGTCAAGCTCACCAAAAAGGAGCAACGCAAGCACATAAAGAGTCTCAAGGTCATGAAGAAAGGTACGCGCTACGTGATCTCTCTCTCTCTCTCTCTGAATCTCACACTCTTCCTTGATCTACGCACACCACGCACACTTACCTGCAATAGAGCTAGAACATGGTTGCCGTAGCAGCATTTCTCAGCCGTACAACTTCGTGCACCGATTGCATGTTGAAGAGGATCTCACGTGGAAGGATCTCTCCGGTAACGAAGCCCTATCCAATCTTCAATTGGTAGAGAAGCTGGGCGAGGGGTATGATTGCCTCTCCTCAATCCACTGGCTGGATTATCGGCACTCGTGACAAGCGTTGCAGCTGAGCAAATATTCCTTCCAGGTCTTATGGGGAAGTGTATAAAGCACGAGCAGTGACAGGAGCCATTCTTGTGGTCAAGGTACGGGTTGAACACTATCTGCTGTTGTTTCCGACCGCGTCCAACAGTTTCAACCCCTCCCTCTCTGCTCAGATCATCAACATAGGACTAGACAATGAGGACTCATTCCGCCGAGAGATTGAGATCTTGCGTGAATGCAGTCATACTAACATTGTGCCGTACTATGGCACCATTTACGAGCAAGACTCCGTCTGGGTACACCCCTCCCTAAATCAGCGACAGTGAGCAAGAGGCTTGACGCACCTCTCGCCTAACTCTCCTTCCCCTATTCCAGATACTGATGGAGTACTGTGCACTGGGGTCGCTACGCGACCTTATAGACATTTGCCGTCCACTCACTGGTACTACCTCTTCCGTGTTTCTCCTTTCCCTTAGTATTTCTATCCAAGATATCCTCGTCCGCGTCTAACCCTGATTTTGTTGCTCGCGTGCCTCCTCCTTTGAGCAGAATCCGAAGTGGCAGTGGTGTGCTTCCACACGCTAAAGGCGCTGATCTATTTGCACTCGAAAAACATCATCCACAGGGATGTCAAGGCTGCCAATATTTTGCTGAATGACTTGGCTCAAGTTAAGATCGGTACGAGAAGGGTTTCCTCGCCTACAATGATACAGTCAGCAAGTACTGTACTCGCTTGCGTACCATCTAAAACGCGTGTCATGCTCGTACAGCCGACTTTGGCGTAAGCGAACAGTTCTCGGGTCACGGTGCCGAATCGCGAACGTCGGACAAAGTACTGGGCACTCCGCTGTGGATGGCTCCAGGCACGAACACCATCTTCCTCTGTCAGATGTGCACACTAGCACTAGTGGCCAAACCGATGTGATTTCCTGACTCTTTTTGCGTTCAAACCTTGTATTTGTTTATTTACCAACAGAGGTGGCTACTGCCTGTGCTCTGTCGTCATCAGCGGGGAAATACGATTTCAAAGCGGTACAGTGAAAACACCCCTCTCTGGTGGTGGTATAGGCCATGCGAGATAGGGTCTCACTTTCTATCGCTACCCAACAGGATGTCTGGTCGCTTGGTATTACCGTCATCGAGATGGTGCAGGGAGTCCCGCCGTACGCGGACATGAACCCCATGCGTGCGATGAGGTAGCTGCCGTCACACAGAGTGTTGGGATTCGCCCTTTTCTCTCCTTCACAAGTACAACACTCATCTAAGCCCTCCTTCCTCATAGAATGGTTCCTATCCGTCCTCCGCCTACCCTCACCGAGCCGGAACAGTGGTCCCCCGAATTTAATGACTTCATAAGGCAGTGCCTTATCAAGGGTATGGATTGTGATGACCCTCCCCCCTCCCAATCACGCTTCTGCCTCAGCGTTCTCACATTCCCACTATTCCTCGAATATGCACCGCAGATCCCAATGAGCGCCCTCGCGCAGTCGACCTTTTCTTGCACCCATTCATCGAGCAGGTCTATTCGGCCAACTCGGAAGTGGTGCTCAAGTCCCTTATCGAAGAGTTCCGGGCAGCAAAGGAGGCGCACGCGCGGCGGGATGATGAAGATGTGGCACCCCCCACCCAACCACGGAGCGGCTCCTCCAGCTCTGCTATGTCACTTTCTTCGTCTACCTCGGTGGCCTCCTCCGAAGGCGCAGACCAAAAGGCGATGATGACTGGCGAGTTCGTCGATCTGGCCTCAAGCGACACAATCATCGTGCGGCAAGACGAAGAGGACGGAGGAGAGGAAGAGGTGGAGGACAGAGCGTGGGGCACGATGGTGATCAATACCGAGGAGGAAGCTACTGGTCAGTTCAGGAGGATGTTTGCGCCACGGAAGGAAGCTCCCGCGGCCGAGGCAGCGGCAGCGGCAGCTGTGGAAGTTGTGGACAACAAAGACGAGTCGTCGACGAAGGCCAGGAAGAAGGAAAAGCGCAAGAAACGCGACGATGGAACAACTGGCAACCGGAAGCGCAAGAGCGTGGAGGATAGCGGCTTGCCGCTGGATCGAGCTGAGGGCGAGGAAGAGGAGGAGTGGGAGAAGCCAAGCTCGGAGGCCACCGGTGGCCTCTCGAGCGCCCTGACCGACGAATTCGACCTCGTTGAGAAACCGCAGACCAAGAAACCAAGAGCGGCGGGCAAGAAGAACAAGAAGAGCAAAAAGAAGAAGGGGAGCAAGGAGCTGAAGAAGCAGATGCAGCAAGCGAGAGAGAGCGAGGAGATCAGGAGAAAGGACGAGGAGGCAGAGAGGGCCAAGGAGCGACAGCAAGCCATGCTGGAGGAGAGTCTCGCCCTGGAGAAGCAGCTCGCGCAGATCGACTCCATCCTCGACTCCATTCGCGGAACCAGCGTCAATCACGCTCAGCTTCTGTCGACCGACGAGGAACGGACCGGTGAGGCCGCGACGACTACACCGATGAGCGTCGATCCCTCTTCACCGAGACGTAAATCAAAGATCGAGATGCGCATGGAGAAGATGCGCGATGAGCTGTTCGCCCAGCGCAAGTCGGTGCCCGTGCCCTTCGCCAGGTCTTCCGCGCTGCCGTCTCTCGCGTCGTCCGTCTCTGCTGCCGCTCAGCTGTCGTCGCCGTTCCTGGGCCTATCGCCCAGCAATGTCCCCGTGCACCCCCTGGCCACCTCAGCCCCGGCGGACATGAGCCGTAGAGAGCGAGGCCTGAAGCGGTACGCGAACGACTGCGCCAACGCCACGATGGCGGAGGACATCGGCGGCGCCGCTTCAAGCAACGCAGCAGAGGCACTTCAACCCAAGGCAAAGAGGGCCCGCCTGCAAGAGCGAGCCAAGAGCGGCGGCGAGAGGGGGGGACAGCGGAGGGAAGCCTCCCGCAACCTGTGAAGGACTGAAGGGCCCTGGCCGTGCGCCCAGCTGAGGTGTTGGGCGCCAGCCACATGTGCAAGAAGCTGTTTTTTCTTAGTTTATTTTTTTCCCTTTCTTCCACGGGCTGTGGTCGTGCTTGGCTGAAAAGGTGTAATTACCAGCTCGCCAACCAGAACAGAGTCAGCGTGTGCTCCGGCAACCTCAACGTTCTCTTCCAGCAGTCTAACTACCCACCCACTTCGAAGAGACATCCTAAACGAGCCGTATACAATGCAAGGTGCTACGGGCGTGGTTGACCCTCCCAGCAGGGTGGAGTTGCGCCTCTCCCTCAGGTTCGTATTCGGCCCTATCCACCCCCGAGCTTGTTTGTTTCCTCGTGAATCCGAACTGACGAGAGATTTCTTCTCCTCCATCAACGTTTCGGCAGGCACTTGATTCGAATGGATGTTTTGTCTGCGTCGGGTCCCCAAGTGCTCGTGGAGGAGTTCAACGCCGCCACCGGGGCATGGAGAGAAGTGGGCCGCACCGAGTGGCAAAAGTACGTTGTTCCAACCGCTGGTTGCTTTCTCGGTCGTTCTTGAAAATTCGAGAAAAACTCTGGTCCGAAATCGCTCCCCTGGAAAGGAGTTCTCACATACATGCGTTCCCACACTTGCCCACCTCCAGGAATCAGTCAAACCCGAACTTTGTGCAGGCCGTGGGCCTCGACTACTGGTTCGAAAAGGTCCAGAAGCTGCGCTTCGCAGTGTACGACGTCGACAAGCCGCACGGTCCGCTGTCCAAGCAGGATTTCCTCGGCGAAGTCGTCGTCAACCTGGGCGACATCCTCGGCAGCCAGGGCGGGGTCACCACTCGTGAGCTCAAGTACTCCTCTCTCTCTCTCTCTCTCTCTCTCCCTCCTGCTTGCCTTGGCTCGAATGACCCCTGGCGCCACACCCCTGACGGCGGCCACCACCTCAGGAATCCCGATCACCCGACGCGTAGAATCGGTGACATCATCATTGCCGCGGAGGAAATCAACTCGGAGGCCGCCAACTCTATCGTCAGGTGGGTCACGATCGTGTAGTGATTATTGTCTCTCTGCTGCTCCACGTTGCTCTTCGCCCAATTCACCGTCCCCCGGTGCATTTTTCGCACAGCTTCCGTTTCAGCGGATCGGGCCTCGACAAGAAGGATCTGTTTGGTAAGAGTGACCCTTGGTTGGAAATCCACCGCAACAACATCGAGAACGGTCAATGGACCCTTGTCCACAAGACCGAGGTCATCAAGAAAACGCTCGGTACACAACACCCACATAGCGCTAGCATCCCCAATATCGCCTGCAAGCTTGTCTTATGACTCTCTATGTGTTTTATTCAAAAGATCCCACATGGCGTCCATTTGAATTGGACTGTTCCAAACTGTGTCAGGGCGATTTCAATCGGCAACTTCTCTTCAAGGTCTACGATTGGGACGCCGATGGCGGCCACGACCTCATCGGACTCACCAACGTACGGGCGCTTAATAGCCTAAACGAGCTTTCTTACCCGCGCCCACACAACGATTCCTCTCCTGCAGGCAACTTTGAATGAACTTTTGCAAGGGAAACGGCAGTTGCCCTTGATCGAGCCGGACAAGCAAAGGAAGAAGAAGAGCTACACCAACTCGGGCATTCTTAATGTTCTCCAGGTTGATGTCCGCAAAAACCACACGTACGTGCTTACAAGATACACTTGTCTCATTTTCCTAGTTTATCGACTGCATCACTCTGCTTACATGTTTGCACACCGACAACGCAGGTTCCTCGAATACATCGCTGGCGGCTGTCAGCTTCGTCTTGCCGTGGCCATTGACTTCACTGCTTCCAACGGCGATCCTTCGGTAGGCGCCCTACCTTGCTTCTCGCGCGGCGAGCACGCTCGCACGTGCATTCGAATCCCTACCTAGCGTTTTTCACTTCTCCTCCCATCCGTTTCGTCGTTAGAGTTCGACCTCGTTGCATTATCGTGATCCCTCGGGTCAGCCTAACGAGTACATGAAGGCCATCCTGGCCGTCGGCGATATTCTCGCCTCCTATGACCAGACCAAGCGTTTCCCGGTACTGCGCTTCACACCTCATTGCCCAACGATAAGGTCCCCCAGCTCCTACCTGACGCGCTATCTGCTGGGTGGGGTGTTAGACCTATGGTTTCGGTGCCAAGATACCACCGGGCAATGCGACCTCGCATTGCTTCCACGTCAACATGGACCCTACCAACGTGCGTGCGCAGCCGAGGTGTCTCCTCTGCTCATTTTACCAGTCGGCAACCCTAACGCACCCTCCCACCTCCCCGTTCTCATCAAACAGCCCGAGTGCATCGGCATCAACAATGTGGTTGGCGCCTATACGCATTCCCTCAACCACGTCAAACTCTCGGGCCCAACCAACTTTAGTCCTGTACGTGTTTTTTGCGGCCTCATGCGGTCTCCTCAACACTGGCACTGATAAACACCCCGTGTTCCAAACTCGCCACAGATCATCAACCAAGTGGCGAAGTTGGCCAAGCAGACGCCTGCTCAGCAGCAAGTCTATTGGACGCTCCTCATGCTCACCGACGGTGCCATTTCGGACATGGACGCCACGTTGACCGAGATTGTGAACGCTTCTGACCTCCCGCTGTCCTTGAGTACGAATACCTCACATTCTAGAGCCCAATTTGAGTCAGCCCTCGACCAGAAAATGCCATTTGCACACACGTACAACGAATACGTGACTCAAAGGCTGGTGGTGGTGGTGGTGGTGGTGGTGGTGGTGGTGGTGGTGGTGGTGGTGGTGGTGGTGGTGGTGGTGGTGGTGGTGGTGGTGGTGATAATGTGTTATGCTGCAGTCATCGTGGGCGTGGGCAACGATGATTTCAGGGAGATGGAAACGCTCGACGGAGACCGAGGCATGCTCCAAACGAGATCGGGCAAAAAGGCGGCGAGGGACATCGTCCAGTTCGTGCCCTTCCAACAATTCAAGAATCAGCACTACTCCGAACTCGCCCGAGCCACTCTTGCGGGTTGCTTCCTCTTCCTCCTTTTCATCTCCCTCCCTGTTTCTCGCTCACGGTTATTTTGAATGTGTGTTGCGTGCCATCTGGCTGGGTGTCCAACAGAGCTACCAAAGCAGCTGACCGACTTTTACAAGGCCCACAACATCAACCCCAATCCCAGGCCCGTCATCTCCATGGCGCAGGTACCACCACCAGCTGCCCTGCCCTCACCCCTTTTCTCGCACTGATCTGACTGCGCGCTGATTCATCTACAGATGGGTCTGCAGGCTCCTGCCACACAGGTGGGGCTCAGCGCTCCGCCAACCACCGCACCAGCCCAGCAGCAGGGAGGAGGACATGCACCGCCTCCGCAGGGTGGATGGGGCGGGCCTCAGCCAAGTGGAGCTCCGCCTCAGCAAGCGGCAGGCGGATGGGGCGGGCCGCAGCAGGGAGCGCCGCAAGGAGGTCCTCCCAGGGGGGATGCGGGAGCCGGCTGGGGCGGGCCTCAGCAAGGAGCACCGCCGTTGCAGGCGGGAGGGGGCTGGGGTGGACCGCAAGGTGGACCGCCGATTCAACAGCAGGGCGGAATGCAGGCTGGAGGAGGCTGGGGTGGACCGCAAGGTGGACCGTCGACGCAACAGCAAGGCGGGCCACAGGCAGGAGGAGGCTGGGGTGGACCGCAAGGTGGACCATCGACGCAACAGCCGGGTGGACCGTCGACGCCACAGCAAGGCGGGCCACAGGCAGGAGGAGGCTGGGGCGGACCGCATGGTGGACCTCCACCGCAGCAGGGTTCCCCCCAAGGCGGGCCTCCACCTCAGCAGCAGGGAGGAGGAGGAGGAGTGGGCGGTGATCAAGGTAACGTAACCGCCTTCTTGCGCTCAGCGGACAATGTAAGGCGGATGAATTTGCTTTGGTGTGCTCATGCCACGCACACAAACTCCAGCGGCCGCTAAGGAAGCAGACCCAGGGGCTAGCCCGACTTCCCCAGTGCTGCCGTCTCAGCAGCAGCCGGTTCAGTCGTCTCAGCAGCAAGGAGGGGGCTGGGGAGCACCGCAACAGCAGGGCGGCTGGGGCGGACAGCAAGGAGGGCCACAACAGCAGGGCGGCTGGGGCGGACCGCAGCAGCAGGGAGGAGGCTGGGGTCAAGCTCCATCTCAGGTAATCATTCGTCCACTTCTCCTTGGCAGTCTACGCCCTTCACCAACACTCGCGGTTCCTCACCAAAAGGCTCAGCAGGGCGGCTGGGGAGGACCCCAGCAGGGAGGAGGCTGGGGAGGACCCCAGCAGGGAGGAGGCTGGGGAGGACCCCAGCAGGGAGGAGGCTGGGGAGGACCACCGCAACAGGGCGGCTGGGGCGGGCCTCAAGGAGGACCGCCAACTCAACAGCAAGGAGGCTGGGGCGGACCGCAAGGAGGACCGCAACAGCAACAGCAAGGAGGAGGCTGGGGCGGACAGCAAGGAGGACCACAACAGCAGGGTGGCTGGGGCGGACCGCAGCAACAGCAAGGAGGCTGGGGCGGACCACAAGGAGGACCGCAACAGCAGCAGCAAGGAGCCTGGGGCGGACAGCAAGGAGGACCGCAACAGCAGGGCGGCTGGGGCGGACCACAAGGAGGACCACAGCAGCAGCAGCAAGGAGGAGGCTGGGGCGGACAGCAAGGAGGACCACAACAGCAGGGCGGCTGGGGTGGGCCGCATCAAGGAGGAGGCTGGGGCGGACCACAGGGAGGACCGCCAGCGCAGCAAGGAGCGCCCTAGTCACTTGGGGGTGTCGTGTTGTGCGTCACACTGGGTTTGCTTTCCAAGAGTTTTTGCTGTTTGGTTATTGCGCGAGGGGTCCAAACTTGCGGTAGAGGTCCATGAACATGCGCTGGCAAGCAAACTGGGCCTGTAGCTTGGCGCACAGGAGGAAGGCGCCGGACAGCTTGCGATGCAGTGAATAGGTCTCGGTCGGTGGTGGTGTGAGCCTGGAGCAACCACGCAGGACCTCGGCCATCAGCCACACTTGAACGAGCGCCAGCTCGCTTGAGGGGAAAGGTTGAAAGTACCGATATTTGAGCATGGTGGGAATGAGTTCGTGAATGCGCTGCGTCACGTTCTGGGAGCCAAAATCGAATGAGCCGGGAGTGGCGAATGGCTCGCCCAGGATCATCACTGCGCTGCAGTGCGCTTCGTTCATAACGGGAGGCTCTTCACCTGTTGGTTGATGGATTAGTTGCGCACAATTAATTGCGAGCATAAGCGCCCCACTACACGCCAGCCATGGCTTGTCACAAAACGCACCCGTGAGAAACTTGAGCTTTCGAGACGCATCGATGATCCCTTCCTTGTCCTGCTTTGCAGCAAAGTAGATGACGCGCATGTACTCGTCCGTGAAGCCCTTGTTGAAGTCCCGGCATGCGCCAAAGTCCAACAAGCCAATCTAGAGGTCCAGGATCATACACACATCCATGTATAAACATAAATCTGTGAATGAGACAGCTGATAGCCCAGCCCAAACTAATGGAAGGTCTGCAAGTGGGGGTGGAGTTGTGGCGTGCCTTCCTCGTCTCGGGATTATAGAGGAAGTTGGACCAGTTGGGGTCGGTCTGCATGTAACGGAACTCGAATATCTCTCGCAGGCACAGTCGCAGCATTGCCTCCGCCACCTACGCCGCGGCGAGAGAAGTGAGATTGAGGAGGAGGAGGAGGAGGAGGGACTGCTGATGTTTCGCATAGTAAGGCCGACGCGCCATGTTCTTCGTCCTTTGGTCATCCTTGACGACATGCTCGATGGGCTGCCCATCGATCAGTTCGGTGGTGAGCACTACCCCGTACGCGGTGATGGGAGGGACAAGAGTGAGCGTTCTACCCACACGGTACCAAAAGAGAGGGGGGGGGGTTGTGTGTGCGGTACCCTTCTTGGAGCTCATCTCGGGTATGACACTTGGGACGACAAAAATGTCTTCATCGGCCAACAGCTCCTTCATTTTCTGAGAGCAGGCGCCCCGCAGAGCTTGCATCAGGCGCCGCTGGTCGGTGGTATTGGCGGGGGGGGGGGCGTATCATATCTGGCCCCCGGGAGGGGAATGTACCATAGTGGCCGCAGCCTCTCTCTGGTAGTCGGTCTCCCAGAGAAGCTCATCCTGGGCTACGCGGAGTGTGTTCTCCTGAAAGCCACGTCAGAGAGTCGGCTACGAGGCAAATCGCCGCCCGGTGGAGGGGGAGGGCGATACCAGGTACATGCCCTTGGGCAAGATTCCAAGCATCTTAAGCAGGCTTCCTAGGTTGTTCAAATCGCTGGAGATGCTGTCGGCAACGCCCGGGTACTGCACCTTGATGGCCACCTCCCTGCCGTCGACGAGTACGCCTGGTGAACCGCCACCGCCACCCACCCGTCAGTAGAGTCCCCTCGCTTTTTTTTTTCCGTGTCACCAAGCGAGCCATGAGTAGGTCACACACCTCGATGGACTTGACCAATTGACGCGGCGGCGATGGGGACAGGATCGAACTCCTTCACGCGAGATCGCCAGTCGTGTCCTAATTCGTAGTTCATCACATCCTTGTGGCCACAAGAAGCAAGCGTTGTTATTTGAGTTAATAAAGTGCCCCAAATTTGAGTAACGCTGGCGATGGTACCTCCAGCTGTTGATCCGGCATCCTATCGGCAGCGTAGCGGACTCGGTCCAGGATCTCGGCTAGTTCTGGCGGAATCAGGGCAGAATCTAGAGTGGCAACAATCAAACGATCAAAAGTGCAAAGTGTAACTACTTGTGGAGCCACACGCCATTCGTCAGCAAATAATTACCTTGGATAGAGAGCATCTGCCCGAGCTTCAGCGCCGCTCCGCGCATCCGACCGAGCGTATTGGTAAGCCTTTGTGCGTTGGCCTGGCGCGAAACAATAAAATAAGAAATATCAAAAAAACAGAAAAACGAATGAGGGGTGAGTTCAAGGCCAAATCTCAGCTCACAGCACACAGCTCAACACAAATCAAACGAGTTGTTGCAACAACTCGTACGGGAGTGACCGCCGGATGAGCCGACGCGGAACTGCCAAGGCCCACGGTCCTCATGGCAGCTTCACCAAGAGCGCCCATTCCCATCCTCACGCCCAGACCTGTTAACAGGTGAGGCGGTGAGCGGGGCGACTAACCACGAAACTCTGAGGAGGCAGAGGTTAGGAGTACCGCCAAAGTGCCAGAGTCTGCCGACCTGCGAGCTCGGAACCTTTCGCTGCTTGGAGTTCTCTTTGATTCGTTGCTGCGATCGTGTACACGATATTTTTTAACCAGAAAAAATCGGTGTGAGAACAGTACACTTCCCCAACAGTCAAGCCCATTATAGAAGGAGTGGACCTGTTGCTCTTGAAGGTACTTGATACGATCGAATGTAGGCCGCGGTGGTGGAGGAGCCACCTTCAATCGAAATACACATGCAGACGTCAGCTGACCCACCCGTGCCAGCAGACGACTGCGGCTGAACAGTAACGTACCCCCGCACCAGCGAGCGGTCCTTCCATGACCGGTGATGTCTCGACAGTAGGGGCATCACCGACTCTTGCCTTCGCGCCTACGGGACCAGGGCGCGACGCCGTGGTGGTTTCCACCGAAGGCGACGAAGGGACAGAGGTTGTTGCATCTGCAGCAGGAGAAGGAGTGGCAGAGGGAACAACAACTGGCTCCGGAACCACCGGCGGCACAACAACTGACGGCGCCGCCTACATGCAGGGGACAAATTGGATTTATATTTAATAATAATGATAATAATAATAATAATAATAAAATGCTATTTAATATATAAAATAATAAAATAATTTGGTAGGCAAGACCTGGTTATGATTTCTTGTGATTTCTTGGCCAGGAAGAGGGGCCGTGCTAGTGGTGCGCGTGGCCGAGGGCGGAGAGCGGAAGATGGTGCGCCCCAGTATGGATGCGCGATTATTCACCGCTGCCTGCGCAGCGAAGTGGTCAGCCACCAGATATGCGCCCTGCGCTACGCGCATTAAGTCGCTCAGGTGTGTTGGCGCTGAAGACGAGCCAAGTGCGCCCGCGGCCCTCTTCATCTTGTGTGTGCGCACAAAAATAAACAAAAAAAAGCTTCTTTTTTTTCTTTTGCACCAGACCCTTCGTTCTCCGAGGCTGCCAGATCAGGAGCGTAGGAAGGCCGCGCACAGATCCCAGTAGAGCTGCGGAAGCACCGCGGGGTCGATGTTTGGCCACGTGTAGATGTTTACAACCGAGAGATTGGCGAGCATGGCAAAGTTGTCGCTCATCTGCGACGTCGTCAGGCTGGGTGGTAGGAAACCTAGGCCGTAGTGCTGCGGCCCGCCCGATACCGCCATGTTTCCCTTCACTCTCCAGACAAGATCTTGCCCCGAAGCCCCGTAGGTGCTCATATCCACAAGCACGTCCACCACTAACGATATGAACTCGTTAGCGAGAGAGCTGCCGTTCGTAGACAGACAAGAGAGCCCACCTGGTGCCACCTCTGAAGGTAGCCAATTGGAGCTAAAGGTGTCAAAGGAGAGAGTCTTTCCCACTTCGCGCAAGCTTGACCGGATCCTGTTCAGGAAGGCAGCAAGCACCTAGCGAGCGAGTAAGAAGACACATGAGAGCTGGCGCCTACTCGCGAGGACAAGTACCGGCGTGCCCACAACAGGATTTTCCCAATCGAGGTTGTAGCCCGTAAAGTTCCAGCTTCTGGCGTGCTTCGCAGCCGCGAGAATGAATTCGGCTGTTCACAATAACACACGCACACTGGCTCTTCAGTCGGCCACAGAGAGGGTGCGTATATGCTACACCTTCGAAAGGACAAACCCTGGAGTTGAGTGGATTGTAGTAAGAGCGACAAGCCTTGACCCTTGTAGCCAGGGGGAAGGGTGATTGTAGGCTGCAGAAAGAAGCTGAATAATCGCTCAGTTAGCCACTTGCCCAGTGCTGGTGTGAGCCCGGGCCAGGGTACCCGTTCTGTTGCATGATGCGCATGTGGTAGTCCCACCAAGGACATTCATAGCTACCGTTGTTATTGCATGGGCGCTGCCAGGCCAGAGACTCATCACAGCTGCAGGCAAACTTCCCGTTGAGGTCCACCATGTAGGACAGCACGCTGACATGTGTAAATGCAGCTTTGTTCCTAACAATGAGACCTGTTTGCACAAAGGGAGAGTCCACTCAGCCAAAAGAAGAGGAAAAGATCGTCAAGTGGCGGGGGGACCTGATGTTGTTTCATGGTGGAATGTTGTCCACAGGGTAGACGTCTTGTTCTGGGCCGCAGAAGAGGGAGGACATGTCCACAATAAGACGGCGGTGCACATAAGCAGGACGGATACAAGTGGTTGTGAGGACATAATGCTCGCTTCAGACGACCAAGAAGAAGTGCTCATTGCTCTATGGCAGCCAATTTCGTCATCGTTCACAACAAGTTACCAGCAATTACACCAAACCTTCTGGTTGGTGGGCGCTCTGGGCCAGAGGTCCAGAGAGGCTGCACAAACACTCATCACGCACCCGGCCCTTGGCAAAGGGTGAAGCTGCAAGGTTTCACGGCAAGGCAAAACAGGGGCAGATATGAGTTTAATGTGAGTATCAATCATATCACTACGGGAACGCCTCATGGTGTAGTTGGCAGCATATAGGTTTCTGGTACCTGGGACCCCAGTTCAAATCTGGGTGGGGCGATATCTTTTTTGTCGGATATATGTAATTGGCAGGCTCGTCTGGTAATTTTTTCGAATGTACCTCGTCGTCACTCCTCCTAACGCCGCGCGACCGCCCGCTGGCTTTTCACCTGACCAAAGGCGGATAGTGGGAGGTGAAGCCTGTTGACAGTGCTCCTTCCTCTGCAGACGCCCGCTGTTCTAGAGGGAACCCTATTCATTCACTCATCACTAGCCCTTTAAACAACACCTTCCTTACCCTGCCCGCCATCGCAAACTAAACCTCTCAACAAGACACAATAATGCAGAGCCCAAGCGTGAGATTGCTTGTGCTCCTGATCGCTTCATGCCTGTTCCTGACGCTTAGCGCTACACAAGTCGAAGCCAAGGCCAGGCTCAACTTCTTCCACGCCGTTGCCGGAGGCCCCGCGGTTGACATCCAGCTGCGCTCCAAGCTGAACACGACCGCCCACACTATCTTCTCAGACCTCGACTATGCCGAGTACACGGAATACTACTCAGTCAACGGCGGCATGTACGACGTTCGTGTCGTAGCCCACGCAGACACCTCCAAGGTTTGGCGCACCATGATCCTCCCCTAGTGCCACCACTATCTGATAACAGGCGCGTTGCAGGTCCTGATGGAAGTGGAGAATTTGGTGGTCATCTCCGGCGTCGATTTCACGATGGTCCTCACAGGCCTGCTGTCCGACTTAGAGAAGTTCCCACTTCGCATCATCACATTCGTAGACGACAACACCGACCCTGACGAGGGCCAGGCCAAACTGCGGTACCCCATATGCCAACGATCACAGCAGCGGTCATTGAGATTACTAATAAGATCCCCGCCACGATAGTTTCATACATGCCGCCGCAGGCTACAACACGCTGGACGTGATGCTGGGCGGAAGAAAGATCTTCACTAAGGTCAGGTTTGGCGAGCACGGTGAGATAGTGGGCACAGGTACGCTCAGCTTCGAACGCACCACTCACGCTGGTTGCTCAGACAGTGCTGAAGTTGACTCGGCGGGCGGGTCGCGCACTTTTAGGCTACGCCGACGTGGACTCCGACCAGTACACGATGCTTGTCATGGAGAGAGGATTGACGTTCGATTCGTCCACCTTATATCTCGATGATGGCGATGTGTTAACTGTACGTCGCGATGCTACTCTGCTCACAGTACGCGCCGCCCCTGATGTTGTTGTACTATTTTCCACAGGTGTACGCAGTGGGCCTCCGGGGAAGCGACAAATACAAACCCACGCTGGTATCGCAGATCACCAAGGAATCAGACACCTCACCCGCGACTACCCTTACCCCGTGGCTCTTACCCTTGTTGGCCTGATGAGGGAGCCGATGTTTGAAAAGAAAAATAAAGAACACAATCTCTTCTTGAGCGGCGAGGAGCCTCGCTTTGTGAGCTTAGTTGACCATGATGTTCCACCTGAAGGAAAAGAACTGATTCTGCACAGAGGTCTGCACAGCCTGTGACCAGAACCTGTATTGCTTGCCCGTGCGGGTCACGTACCTAGAGACCAAGGGCGTGAGCGAAAAATATCAAGCAAACACCATTGAGTCACACTCAAGCGGTTCAACCCACGTACGTGTAATCGAAGACGATGGTCTCGAAGTCCCTGCAGAGCATGGGCTTGCCAAGTGAGTAACGGCCACCGTGGTTGTCAATGACAGGGTTGACTCCAAGGCCAGTGTCCATGGTGATGTCGCCATTGGAACGAGTGATGGTGAAGCTGTAGGTGGCCAAGTCGAAACCCTGTTCGGTGAGCTTGGCCTTGAGGAGCTCGATAACGCCTGCTTCGACGGAAGTATTGCCGAGGTCGACATTCTGGGTGATGTCGACGAAGTAGTCTCTCAGACCCCTGAACACGCTACGCTCGGCGTAGAAGTCCAGCAGTGTGTTGAAGGAAGGCTGAGTGGGGTCGAAGGTGCTGTCCTGGCAGAAGAACAGGGTGGCTTGCGCGACGTTGATGGCGAAGACGAGAGCGAAGAGGGCAAGGAAGGCCTTCATGTTTTGGGTCTGTTGTTAAGCTTAAGTGGCGTCTAAAGAGACAAAGTGCGGTGAAAGCGTGGCTTTTATGTGGCTTACCCATCTACAGTAGAAGGGGCTACCCCGGCAGGGATACGGGGTGACAATGTGCACCGTCTCTCTGCAAGCTTGAATGCTCCTCGTGCTCCTCTCTCCCACTCCATTTTTCCGGAACGATCAAGCCAATAGGATGCTGGCTGGTCACTATCTGACCTCATTTCCCGGTCGGTCACCAGGTAAACTAGTGCCACACTTAGCCGCAAGGACCAGAATGAGTGCACGTGCGAAAAGAGAACTTAAATCGAGCAGTATCAAAATTTTGTACATCGAGATGATCAGAACCGATGGCATGGCCCGCGAGCTCACCTGTTACTCGCACCACCACCACCACCCACCACCACCACCCACCACCACCACCACCACACAGCGTCAGGTTGTGTGAAAATGCAACTTCGCTTGATGACACTGTTATCGTGCGCATGAAGGAAAGTGGTCAGAGTAAGAAGCGTTCTCACTTGCTTGACCGATCCAACCGCAAAAGGGAGAGAATCTATGTCCAGTGGTTTACCGAAATGATGCATCTGTATCATTCCGACCTAAAGAGCTGAACAACGAAACGGAAGGAGGGGAGAGGAGGGAGGGAGGGAGAGAGAAATAGAACGCGGAGGATCGACCAAGCATCAAACCTTTTACCATTCATCATTCCACCCGCGGACGTTTTGGTTGCTGTTATAATGGGCGGGCCGCCCAAAGAGGGGCAGCCACTTGCAAAAATTTGGCTATGTAGCCAAGCTACGTGCTTGGAAGTTGGGGTGTCAGCACATACCCGCCCGTCCCTAAACGGTCATCAGCGTGTATTCTTCACCCTGCCATAAGGACGGCTAACCTTTCGCTTGTCTCCTCTTGCCTTTTATCGAGTAGACCCAGAATTTGTAATTATGGGAAGCAAAATTCCCTTTTCCACGCTATTTTCTTTGTTCGCGCGCCTTTCGGGAAGAGAAGTGCGCCCGTACCGGTCCTGTCCGAGAGAAGGCAACGTTTTCTTAGGCCAGCGAGGTGTTGAGGTACTCGACAAAGGTGTCGCCGATATGCTCCACGCGAGGCGGGTGCATTTGGGAGATCTTGAGAAACTGACGCTGCATTCGTCGCAGCTCCGCCAGGTTGAACTTCTTCACCAGCCGAACGTGCGCCAAGTCAAGGAGGCCAACACAAGAAAATTGGGGAGGGGGAAGACGCGCGCGCTCACATAAACAGAGATAGATAGAGAAGAGGGGCCAAGTGGGAGGCGAGTGGCTGCAAAATGGAAAGGATATCTTTTGGTCGGCCTTGGGCACGGGGACGCAATCCCCGAGCACAGCGTGTGTCTGGGCCTGTAGGATGGCGGCGATGATCTCCTGTGTGGTCTTGTCCAACTCGTACACAAAGTTGGTGTCGGATATCACTTGCTGCGTCACAGAAAGAAAATGAAAAAAGAACCAAGGCGAGAGGTTATGAGTCACAACACCGCCTCCATCAGATATGCATTGACTGACAGCGTTGCGGTCTGGACCCAAGCGTCGTACCGGAAGCGTGGCGATGTTTGGTGGCTTTTGGTGCCGTTCAAAGAGCGCTTCGTCGATTCGATCCAGTGGAAGCTCTTGATCTGTCCTGACGCGTGAGTAAGGGAAAAAGGGCGAAAGAGGTATTGAAGACACCCTAGGGTGAGGTAAGTGTGCTTCACCTTTCTCCAGCCGAAACAAGGGTGCATCCCACCGGTTCTTCTCTATGGGCGCCTCGAAGCGGCTGGCCAAGTCTTTGAGGCTGGCGAACAAACCACAAATATGAAAGAAGGAGTCAAAGACCAAACCAGTGAATGATCGACCGGCTGGGGATAGACGTACAGGATAGGGTCGAGCCGCTGATCACCACGACCTTCGTTCCACTCCAGCGCTGTCTCCAGCGGAATGTCGAACCAGATCTTCAAGCATATATATAAAGTTGCGTTGTACCGGCACAAATCGTGAGGGTGAAGATTATTATTATTATTACTAGTGAGAGGAGAGGAAAGGAAGAGAGAGAGAGAGAGAGAGAGAGATCTTGCCATGCAGTGGTACCACACAGTTGGGAGTGCGCTGGGCGCGGGCTATGCAGTAGAGCTCGTAGCGATAGCCCTTGATGTAGTTCATTGAATCCAGAATGATCACGGAATCCTTGGACAAGAATCGCTCCGCTCCTGCCTTCAATCCCGCCCGTAGGTTCTTCTCGGAAAAATTATCTTCGCTCGCTCAGTCAGGACCACAGTCCTTACTCTACAGAGGCCAATCGTGTACCTTTGTAGCCGTCGGCCTTGGTAATGTGAAGGGATTCTTCATTGATCAGGTGCACCTTCTTGCCACTCTCCTGGAAATGTTTCTCCAACAGCTGCGCATGCTTGGTCTTGCCGCTGCAGGGAATGCCGCAAATAACGATCAGCGGCATCGCGCAACAACCTGGGTGGTCGGTGGAGAGATGCGATGTGTGTCTCGGGGGTGGAATTTTACAATTTAGATAGGAATGTGCAGTAATCCGGGTTTTTTTGGGACATTATGTGGCGCGATTACAGCATGTGTATAAAAGGTTTCCCTGTGGGGAATTGCGAGAGCGATTGCCTGGAAAGAGGCAACCGGTCTTCCAATGGTGTTCAGGTCTAGGGTGGAATTTGCCAATTTACACAAGAATGGGGGTGGAATTTCACTATTAAGACAGGAATGTGGGCTTAGATTTTGGCGGGAAGGTGGGCAGACGGGAATAAGGTTTCCCTGTAGGGAATTGCGGAGCGATTGCCCCGTAAGAGGCTACTCCTCCTCACAAATTGAATATGGGGGGGGGGGGGCAAATAGAAAATAGCGGAAAATCGAGTACTTCGCCAACCCCTTGGCCCGAAAAAAATTTCTCTTGCTGGCACAACCCCCTTTCGTGAACATCGCGCCCACCATTGCTGCCTTCTATTTGCTGCGCAACGCGCGAACAATGAACTACTCAGGCACCGATACAGGCTTTATGGAAACCTTCGCTGCCGTCACTCAAGCCGTGCGCACTGCCACCCGTCAAAGTAAGTGTCCCCCCCCCCTTTTGCCTTGGTCTCTCTGATGCTCATTTATTTTATGTTGTTGCCTTTTGCATCAACACATCCAGCCTTCTATGGTGATAATCTGTGGCTAGAACCAGACGTACGTATTCTGCACGACAGCGCTGTTTTTCACCGAGCCTCTCGTTCGTTACTTGAGCAGCATCTAATTGGCTTTATGGGATTGATCCGCAGATGGAGGAAATCTTGTCAGGCGGCGCACCCGCAGCAGGCACTGCTGACCACTCCCCCCTGGCGACGAGCCTGGGCGACTTTGAAGTACTCGGCGGTGGAGAACTCGACGCTGAAGGTAAGGAAGGACCACATATGCTTCTCTACCGCGGCCCCAAAGTTCTCATGCCTGCTACTAATTTGCCTGTGTACCCACTGCCATGGCTGACTCTTTGCGTGGTGGTGGTGGTGGTGGTGGTGGTGGTGGTGGTGGTGGTGGTGGTGGGCGGCGGCGGCGCTTGTGCACGCAAGACGAAGAGGTGGACATTCCTCGAGGAGAGAGAAAGGCGCCTCTTTCGCCCCAAGAATGGCAGTCCTTCTTTGACGAGAGCGGCCGGGTCACCAATGAACGCAAACTCAGGAAGAAGATCTTTTACGGGGTAAGAGTACACAACCGACCTCTCCTCTCCCTTTCTCGCGTTATGAGCAAAACGGCGACATGGTTGGGCGCGATCCTGGCTCAATCTTAGAGCACGTCTTGCTAAGCGTGGTGGTTATCCTGTGTTCTGTCGCTTGGGCCAGGGCGTCGATCCCTCAATTCGACGTGAGGTGTGGAAGTTCTTGTTGCGGTACTACCCCTTCGACTCCACCCAGGAAGACAGGCTCGTCATCCGACAGAGCAAAGCGTATGTTTGTCTACCGGATCCACTCGCTCAGAGCAGTGCCTGCAGTGCATGTTTTGCTGACCCGTCGGCCTTTCTACAATTCTTAGGGCGGAGTACCGGATGTACAAAACGCAGTGGGAATCCATCACGCCCGAGCAGGAGAGCCACCACTCCATCTTTAGAGAGCGAAAGCATGCTATTGGTATGAGTTGCGCCCCGCTCCCCCAAGCTTTTGGTTACGGAGGCCGTACCACTCGCTCACAGCCCTCCCGTTACTCTGGCCTCTAATGATGATCCTACGCAGAGAAGGACGTGGTACGAACGGACAGGACTACGGAGTTCTTCCAGGACCTGGCAGGCCCCAACCTCAGACAGCTCAACGACATTCTGGTTACCTACACCTTCTTCAACTTCGACCTCGGTGCGAGCAACCATTCACACCTTACATAGGTAAGGTTTGCGGTATGTCTCATTGATACATGTGTCATCCTTCTTGCTGCATATAGGTTATGTGCAGGGAATGAATGACCTCCTGTCGCCCACCATGATGATCATGGGAGACGAAGTAGACTCCTTCTGGTGCTTCAAAGGGATCATGGACAACATGGTGCTCCCCTTCACACATCCGGCTCTATGTAGTCAGCTTTAGGGTTAGGCGGCTCGCGGTGCTGACGTGGTGTGTGCCTTCTGGCGTCCATGTCCGCTCCGTAGGCCGACAACTTCGAGCGAGAACAGCTGGGGATGCGAGTACAGCTGGCCCAACTGCGCGAGATCCTCTCCGTGCTAGACCGTCAGCTCTACGATCACATGGCCAAGCATGACAGCCTCAATATGTTCTTCTGTTTCCGCTGGCTTCTCATCCTCTTCAAGCGCGAGTTTGACCTTTCAAATACGCAGACCATCTGGGAGGTACGCAAGCCTCACCTTGGAACCACATGTGGTCGGCAACAACTGACCTGACTCGCATCCCCGTCCCGGTCATCTTCAGGCGCTGTGGTCCGGGCACGTATCCGATTATTTTCACCTGTTCATTGCGGCGGCTATCCTGCTCGGCGAAAAGAAGAAGATCATCGTAAACGACATGGGCTTTGACGAAACTCTTCGGGTAGGCTCCCTCCCTCACTGGCTTTCCTTGGGTTCACAATAGTGGCGTGGCGTTCAACAACATAACGCGGGTTTTATAACAGCATGTGAACTCATTGGCTGGGAACCTAAACGCCGACGAAGTGCTTATCGAAGCGGAGCGCCTGTACAAGAAGTATCTTGTGCGGACTGACTGTACCAGCGATGAGGAACTCAAGGCGAGGATGATGGTAGTCGATGCCGAGATCCGACCCCCAAGGAGAGTTCCGCCCGCCAATCTCTTCGACGCTGTGCGCGCTGGCTAGGCAGAGCTAAGCGCTTTCCCTTGACCCGCTTTGGCCCTCTCGCTGCTAGGGAGGTTGTGTAAATACGTGAATGTTTTTCTTCTCCTGCGCACGGCCCTGTGTTCCTTCGCGCCCACCAACCACCATGTGGTCACCGTCATGTTCCATGCCAGCCCGGTCCCATTCCAGACAGACGCTGGCCCAGTGGGCGGATGAGAAGATGGCGCTGGTGGCCTAGAAAAATTGCATCTTACGGAAGATTAGTATCCGACTGAGCTGGCCACCTCCACCGGTGCTTTCGCTTTCCACTTCACACGTCAGCCCCAGCTCTTGTGCGTGCCGCCGCATCTCGTCCTTATGTTAATCAACAACGTGTGCAGAACCTCATGATTAGCCACGCGAGTGGTACGACACGCATGCATGCCGTAGCTCGCGCGCGCGCGCGCGTGTATGTATGTACCCAGAGATAATCGGAACGATGCACGTAGGCCAAAACGAAGAAGGCGCTTATGTCGTCAGAGAGCAGACCCTTGGCCGTTGTGAGAAGGGGCACGATGTTGGCGTACTCGTAGATGACATCGCTCCCGAAAACCACGTCAAAGGTGTGGTAGAGCTCTCGCCCCTCACTATCACGGGCGGCCTTCAATTCCTCATCGTCTGCGCTCCATCCGAGACTGAAGACCTGCACCTTAGTCGAGGCCTCACCTAGACTTTCCGCCATGTGGCCGTTCACTCCCTCTCCATCAATATTAATGCATTCTCGACCACCGTTCTCTCCGACTCGATGAAGCTGCGTCGACACTCGGCTCAGGTTCTCGTTGACGTTGCGTCGTAGAAGGTCCATTACTTGCTCGCTGCCGTCCGTCACGAGCAGCTCCTTAGGGCCCAGCTGTGCCATCACCTGGGACACCGTCCAACAACAACAACAAGAACAATGATGATCTATTAGAACTCTGCAGCAGGGACTGGATCCTTTGCAGACGACTTTGCTGCAGAGTTAAGACAAGCCTGAAAATATGTAATAAAGCGAGGAGTGGACTAATGTACTGCACTCCCCAGGCCGGCACCTGCACCAAGCTCAATCACGCGCTTGCGGAAGAAGAGGTGTCGGTTGTAAGCCGCAAATCGACAAAGTCGCTCGGCGCCAGGCCAGAGGTACAGACCTGAGCGGCCCAAATGAATAAATATACATATATAAATATAAATAAGCTGAAAAATCACCACCCCGTTGACGGCAGGACGGACCTTGCTGCTTGGCATCGAATTGTTTGCCCTTAAATTCGGAGAGGAGCCAGATGGACGTTTCTATGCCGTCACCAAATCGGAAGGATCGCTGCTCGTAGTCCATCTTCGGAATGCGAAAGGGTTTGCTTGGAGACTCCAAAGAAAGGGAGGGTGGGAAAATGTATTTTTTTTTTTTTTTTAATTCGAATAAAACGTCCGGACGGCGATAAGAACTAGTTCACCCAGTGGGAGGCATTGTGGGCAACAGAGCCGGGGAGATGATCACCCTTGAGGTTGTAGAAGGCACCAACGCGGGTGAGCTGTCCTTCACCGGGGCCTAACAGGGATGGAACTGTGCCCACGTTGGTTGCTCTTGCGGTAAACCACGAGTACCTGTTGGTTCGATTAGTAATGTCACATGAAAGACACATGCCGGGCATGTCACCTTTCGTGTGTGTGCATGAGGAGAGAGAGAGAGAGAGTGAGAGGGAGTGAGAGAGTACATACCGCTCAACCTGAGGGTCCGAATCGAGGAGATCAAAAACTGAGTGCATGAATTGGAGCTCGTCATCGACGGTGACAGTGTGTCCAGCGTTGCCCGGGCAATCGAACTCAGTCAGCCAGATAGGCAAGCCAAAGGATTTGACCTGACTCAGCCAGTAGCCAACTGAGGCTCCATTAAAGTATGGATAGTTGCAGTCATAGACGTGGAAGCTTATGAAATGGAAGTGGCATCCAGTGCAGTAGCGGAAGAACTCGGCGAGCCTGTTCCATGTGATGCACACCGGCACGAGCGTGATAAGGACCCTGCTTGAGGGGCGGGGGTTCTCTTCATCTTATAGAATTAAGGAGCGTACCATTCATGAGGAGCCATGTTGCCCCCAGGGGAAGCAGAGGGAGTGCCCACCTTAATCTTGCCAACCAAGCCGTGGCGCGCGAGTTGTGCCTCGACATTCTTCCACGCCAAGGCTGCTTCCTGGGGGCTAAGGTTGGACTGGCTTGCGAAATTGGGTTCGTTGAACCCCAGCAGGTACTTGGTGTTCTTGGGGATCTGAGAGCGCAACATCGCCACGCCACGCCACGCACAATTAACTCCGGAGGTCAGCGCCACTGGCCTTTGAAGGAAAACCAACCAAAACAAACGCGGTGGCTTCCGCCGAAGAGGAGTTAACAGTGGTGAGGCTGTGGTGTGTTACTGACCTGAGAGATGATGTCCGAGTAAGCAGCAGCCTTCCCCCACACCATGGGCACAAATTCGACGTCACGGCCGAGGTGAGAGCAGTGCTCAACGTTGCTGTTAGGCTTGAGGTCCCAGTTCCAATACCAGGAGGTACGGGACAGGGCGCGCAGGTCTCCACAGCCTTTCCAGTGGTTCGTGGCTACACCCCGATAGATAGGCTTCGCTTCCAGCGCTGTTGCCGCGAGCAGCACTAGGCCGGTCAGCAATAGGGCAGCTCCCGCAGTCAACCACATTCGTTGGCTACCTGCTATTGGCGGAGCACACGCACTACAACGGCCAGGGCGAAAAAGCGAGCGAAGCCCCTGCTGACGTCAGCTTACCGTAAGAAAAAAACAGTTTCTCGTTTTTTTTTCTATCTACCACAAAGAGAAAAAAATTCGTTGCCGGCAAGCTTCGGGAACATTCGCGAAGGGTGCAGGCATTACCGTAGTGAGTAGCACTCGGCCGAGCAAAATCACAAACGCGTAGCGAGGGCACACGAGTACCGTGAGTATACTCTAACCAAAGAGGCTTGCGAAGATGATGAGCGGAGGAGAAAATCCCAACAACGATATCGTCGCAGGGACTGTTCCCGATGGCATATCCAGTATTAGCTGGAGCCCTAAGTCCAACATTTTCGTTGCCACCTCTTGGGACAACCAGGTACCTGTCACGAATCACTTTTGCTGCAATCTTAAAATACTATACACCTTTATCTTAGAGTTATACTGCTGCTGATCTGATTCCGAACACGCTAATTAATAAATACGTACGTACATTATTTTGCTTGCCCAACCCAAGGTGCGTTGTTGGGAGGTCAGTGGCTCTGGTGCCGTGCCCAAGCTGTCCATGTCACATCAGCAACCGGTTCTGTGCTCCACGTGGAGCAAGGACGGCATGCGAGTGTTCACCGGAGGCTGCGATGGAGTGGCCAAGTGCTGGACCCTTCAGACTGGGCAGGCCGTGGACATTGGCAAGGTAGAGAGAGAGAGAGCTCTCTTTTTGTCCGCACACCCTTTTCTATTTCACAACACAAATCCTGGAAACTCACTCCCCCCCCCTCTCCTCTTCTCCCCTTCTCTAGCATGATGCACCGATCAAGACTGCACACTACATCGACGAGCTCCAGGTGCTGTGCACTGGGAGCTGGGACAAAACCCTGCGCTACTGGGACGGAAGGTCACCCACGCCCGTTGCTACCGTAAATCTGCCCGAGCGTGCCTACTGCATGGATGTGGCGTACCCACTCGCTGTTGTCGCCACTGCCGAACGCCACGTCCTCATCTACAACCTCACTAATCCTAAAGTCGAGTACAAGGTACCTTTCTTCTTCTTCTTCTTCTTCTTCAGCTTAACCAATGCCGCTGTCGGCCGTCTGTAATCAGTTGGAATGCTCATCATGGATGTCGCTCTCTCCTCCTCCTCCTCCTCCTCCTCCTCCAACCTGATGGCAGAGAATCCAATCGCCTCTCCGCTACCAAAGCCGTAGCTTGGCCTGCTTCCCCGACAAAAAGGGCTTCGCTCTCGGTTCCATCGAAGGCCGCGTGGCCATCCACCATGTCGAGGACTCTGACAGCACGTACGTGGCTCTTACTGCCCTACTTCCTTGGTCTCGGGGAGAGCGAAGGATGCCACTTTTGTGCTTCTGCCGCCGTACTCCTTCTGCATGCTGTGATTGCCTCTGATGCAATCTTGGAATGATGAACAGCAAGAACTTCGCTTTTAAGTGCCATCGCGACGCTGCACGCGACAACAGCAGCATCTATGCGGTCAACGCGATCTCCTTCCATCCTGGCTACGGCACCTTTTCCACAGCCGGCTCGGTACATACTGCCCTCCTTTCCCTTCCGCCAGAGACACACAAGCAACTGGACTGTAGGTAACCCGTCTACCTCAAATGTCCTCCACCCCCCACCCACATCCGCAACAGGACGGCACCTTTCACTTCTGGGACAAGGACTCCAAGCAACGTCTTCACCGGTTCCAGAAGATGCCCCAGCCCATATCCTGCACAGCTTTTAACTACGATGGTTCCATCTTTGCCTACGCGTGTTCGTACGATTGGAGCAGGGTACGGGCCTGAACCACCACCACCACCACCACCACCACCACCACAGCAAATCTGGAGTGAGTGTTGACGCGTCCATTTCTCTCGGGTGCCTCTAGGGAACGGACAACTACAACCCAAGCACGTCCAAAAACTACATCCTTCTGCACGCCACCAAGCCCGCGGAGGTGCAGGGCCGTGCAAGGTCATAAAGAGGGGCGGTTGAGTAGTCGGTGGACACGAGCTTGTGTGTCCTGAGAATGCCCCCCCCCCCGGTAAAGGCCTTTCACAATTCAATCAATAAAAATCTCGAGTGTATGCATGTAGTTCCGTACTTTTCAGATTTCTTGTATTAAAGTCTGATCACGCTGTTTGTGGCGGATCTGCTTCTATCCATCTATACAGAGGAGGCAGGACTCGAGGCTGACCTCATGAATGATCATGCTTAGGGTGCCAGTTATTGAATTTGGCTTTGAAGTCGGGGTCAAGAGAAAACTTGTTGTTGTTGCTGCTGCTGGAACCAGCTGCCGAGTGTTGCGGTGATTGCGGCATGTGGGTCTGGGGAGCATAGGCTGCTGTGGTGGTTGCTGCTGACGATGAAGAGGCGTAGTGTCGGCTGCTCCTATCCTTCGCGTCGAGGTAGGTCTTGTATTTGTCCACCCATTCCTTTGGCATTGAGGGATCGGTTTCATCATTATGGGGATTGACAAGAGGCGCCGTTTCTTCGTTCGCTTCTGTGCTTGGGCAGCAGCCCATCTTGCATCGCCTCTCGCCTCTGTTCTGTGAGGGGGGGTTCAAAGAAATATGAATTTCTCACCAGCAAATAACGCTGGGAGTAAAGCTGCAGCGGGGGCTATGTCGCAGTTTCCCCGTGGGAACAAACCATGTGGCTAACCACCAAGTCGTTGAATTTTTTTTTATTAATGGGGGCACAGCTATATAGGTCTGAAGGGGAAGACCTGGTAGGGTTGATCGCCATGATTTTCAGTCCAATTAAAGAATAAAATACTACAAATGATCATGCTTCCCTTGGGCCAAAATTTTGCTTACCTGCCAATTTCAAGTTTGTGCATTGGTGACACTGGAAATGGGTGAGAGTTCAGAGGCAAAGACAAAGGAGCTGAGCAAGACACACCAACAGATCTCCATGATCAAAAGTACCAGAGATACTGGCAGGTCAAGTTTGATGATTGGGCATAAATTGCTGAGTGGGTGACCAAAAAAACTGGAATGTGGGAATTTACTGGGGTGCATGATGAGCATTGCAAGCAAGGAACATCAGCTGGGAGACAGAGTTGCCAGCCAGAGAGCTGCAATGCTTACTGACCAGCCAGCCTCCTTTAGAGAACACACATTCACAGGGAATAGACAAGGAGGCAGTGATGCACAGATACTGTGTAGGCCAGCTTGGAGATATGAGGATAGAGGACTGCATGAGTCTTCCACCAATCCAGGCCAGGGATCTTGGTGTGTAGATCAAGAGGGGCAGTGTTGTGGTAGTGGCAGATCTCTTGCTTGAGGTGTAGCATCACTGCTGTGGTGGTCTCAGGAGCAGTAGGGAATAGAGATACTGACCTGTTGACCATAGCTTCCCCAAAGAGCAGGATTGCAGGAACATCACTCTTCCTCTTCTTGCTCCTGCATCACAGTTATGCTCAGCTGCACCAACAATACATTCTTTATTTTGATGTTTAGATATGATTGAAACCACTTCATCTTCAGGAGCAATTAGCTGCCTAGACATTGCAACCCTAGACTGGCATGTGTGCCTGCACTGAGGAAGGCTTGGAGCTGGTGAGCACTTGTCTCTCTCCATCCTTGCATTCCACTCATGCATAGAGACACTCAACATGCACAGTTGCAGCACAATCATGCACATTTTGGACATTCCAAACTTTTTGCAGCTAACCACAGCTCACACAATGACACTTTTTAACAAACCTAAAAACTGGTGTACATGATGGCAAGGTTGAAGGTACTTTACATGTACATGTGGACTGGAGCACAAGATGATGGTCTATTCACAGGTGAAGAGTTATTACAAATTTTGGATGATCAAAGTCAGGGTATCTTGAGACACCCCTGCAACAACAGGTTGGGCCCTTGGTGCTGCCAACCAGGCCCTTGATGAGGCTGCTGCACTGTGTGCCTGCCTGGACTGCATGGATTGGTGCCTGCAGGGCATGCAGCAGGAGGCCCATGAATTCTGGGTGTGGCTGTGTGAGTTTCTGTATGAACATGAGATCTACTTGATCCTGCCTGATTGACTGCTAGAACACCTTTCCCCCCCTTCTGCCATGATCACTCAGATGATGATGACAACAATGATGAAAACCACTACTATGCAGCCTGGCAGCAGTGATGACCAAGAAGGAGGAGCAAGAGCTGAAGGAGAACTGGTGGCAGGCACCAATCATGGTGCCCATTGTGGTGCCACTGTGCAAGGGGCCACTTTGGCTACTGCTGCCCCTGCAGCCACAGCCTCCATGATGGTGCTGCTTGTGACAGCCAGCCCCACTGCCACTGGCTTGACAATGGCCAAGCAAGTGAATTTGATGGCAATGGCAGCAACAACCATGCTGATGATGATGGCAGGGATGACCTCTGTCATGACTGTGACAATGGTGATGATGACAACTATGAAGACCATGATGATGGTGATGATGACAACTATGATGACCATGATGATGACAATGATGACAATGGTGGTGACAATGATGACAATGGTGGTGACAATGATGACAATGGTGGTGACAATGATGACAATGGTGGTGACAATGATGTTGATGATTATGACTACATGGACACATTGTTGGCCCCACCCACCTGGCCCCTGGCTGCAAGCATTGCCATCATGCATGAGTGGTATGCCCTCTTGGCATGTGCTGATGCACCCACTGCCCTCTGCCATGCTGGCCAGCCTGCCATGGTTGGCCTATGTGTGGTCCTCACCCCACCAAGCTGCAGCTACAGCCACATTGTCACACAGTTGCATTAGCCTTCAATCCAGGGATTGGCACCCAATTGACCCAATGCTGCACCCACTGGCCAGTGATGACCACATGCCAGTCCAGCTCTTGTGGAATCTTAGGAGGTGACAGCTAAAGTTGTTGGGCCTGGCCTGGCAGTGACAGGTTGAGAGACTGCTCAACCTCCTTGCTGGTGATGACAACCCATGGCTGCCAGACAGCCTGCTGGTGCTGCTGCACTGCTGGTGGCCCAGTGTGTGGCTCATCCCCAATTATGAGGGCCTGGGCTGCTGGCTCACCAGCTATGCCACCAACAAGAAAAATGGATACTGGCAAGCCTGCTTCCATGGCTGATGGTACCTGGGCCATGTGCTCAGCTACATGGCCTGGTACCAGTGTCTGGATCCAAGGCTGGCCATGTCACACCAATGTCATCACACTGCATGCCTCAATCCCCTGCATCAGGTCCAGGTATGTCTCTCTCACCATACTCCTGCCACCACCACCACCACCACCACCACACACAATCAACACACCCAATATCAACCACATCATGCACACCATGTGCATTGTGTGCATCACACATCACACAAACAACAAGCTCCAAGCTCTGAGCCCCTGTAACTGTGCTCATGTGTGCTAAGGGTTAGGGCTAGAGCACAAAGCTACAGATCATCCTACATTGTTGAATACTATATGCTTTTGTAGAGCAAGAGCTCAGCTACAAGATGCATTTATCTAATTCTCATACCGTTACGTCGTTACAGAGTTAGACGCAGGGTTAGGGTTAGGGTTAGGGTTAGGGTTAGGGTTAGGGTTAGGGTTAGGGTTTAGGGTTAGGGTTAGGGTTAGGGTTTAGGGTTAGGGTTAGGGTTAGGGTTAGGGTTTAGGGTTAGGGTTAGGGTTAGGGTTAGGGTTAGGGTTAGGGTTAGGGTTAGGGTTAGGGTTAGGGTTAGGGTTAGGGTTAGGGTTAGGGTTAGGGTTAGGGTTAGGGTTAGGGTTAGGGTTAGGGTTAGGGTTAGGGTTAGGGTTAGGGTTAGGGTTAGGGTTAGGGTTAGGGTTAGGGTTAGGGTTAGGGTTAGGGTTAGGGTTAGGGTTAGGGTTAGGGTTAGGGTTAGGGTTAGGGTTAGGGTTAGGGTTAGGGTTAGGGTTAGGGTTAGGGTTAGGGTTAGGGTTAGGGTTAGGGTTAGGGTTAGGGTTAGGGTTAGGGTTAGGGTTAGGGTTAGGGTTAGGGTTAGGGTTAGGGTTAGGGTTAGGGTTAGGGTTAGGGTTAGGGTTAGGGTTAGGGTTAGGGTTA
>JANDJZ010000238.1:0-15092 GCA_027943245.1 Acanthamoeba sp. SK_2022b
TCCTGGACCAACTTGGGCGACCCCACCACCTCCACTGCACAGCTCCCGAATGTTAGAAGAGGGTGAGCACAACGATGTTGGTAAGAAGTACGCATGAAGTCGGCAGGATTGTAGAAACTGGGTGCGTGGAGGCCGAGCGAGGCGAAGTAGGGCAGCACGCCCTTGGTGGAACCTGAATAGACCACCCACCCGCCCTCGGCCAGCAGGATCACTCGGTCGAACATCATGAACATGGCTGACGACGGTTGATGAATGGTCGACACCACCGTGTGCCCGCTGCGCGCTAGAGCTCGCAGAGACACCACGAGCCCGAGTGCAGTTGCCGCGTCTAAGCCTGGAGGAATACCTTTGGTATGAGTGCTTTCTTGCCAAAAAAGGATATAAGCATATATTGGTTACCTGTTGTAGGTTCGTCAAGGAAGATTAGGGGAGGATTGCCAACTATCTCTGTCGCGATGTTTGTTCGTTTCCGTTCCCCTCCCGACACTCCCCTCTGCGCTCAACACCATGATTGTCCCAGCTCATCAGAACTGCACCACCGAGAGGAGTTTAGGAACGTACTGTCCAACCGTCTCCCACAATGGTGTTGGCACAGCGCTGGATGCCCATCTCGGTGAGGGCGTCCTCGGCTGCAGCCTTCTTCTCATTCCACGACATCTTGTTGGGTAACTTGAGCAGCGCCGCCGTGGTTACTGTGTTTCGCACAGTGATGTCTGGAAAGAAGATGTCGTCCTGCATGACGTAGGCCATGCGCCTTTTGAGTCGGCTGCCGGGGACTTCCTCACCGTTGATGAGGACCTGGCCGGTCACGTTGTTGGTGATGCGCTTGGAGAGCACGTTGAGCAGAGTGGTCTTGCCTGAGCCCGTGGGGCCCATGACGGCTACCAGCTCTCCTGCCTGCACGCTTCCGTTCACATTATGGAGTAGCTGAATCTCGTTGGTTTGGTAGAGCGGGGCCAGAAGTGTGGAGGGTATGGGCAGCCTGAGGAGAAGCTTGCTAAGGAGATTGTCGCGCGGCTGGCAGGCGACGACCTTGTAGTTGATGTCATGCCACTCGAGGTTGAGCCGCAGCCGTGGCGGTACACTCGTGAACGGCGTGTCCTGATCAGCTTTTGCGTACTCCGACACCACAAGCTGCAGGAGGAGCTGTTATTGCAGGTATGGTAGCTTTCGGCTTTGGTTTGGGTTGCGTACCTCTTGCATCTCCATCCTGTCGTCACCCTCCAAGGTACGGGTACTGTTGCTACGTATGCGCATGGTGAGGCGATTGTGAAGATGTGAAAGTGTGTACCAGGCCCGGCATATGTATGGCTAGGTTTGCCAGTTCCTTAAGGCTCGGAGAGTCCGAAGTGTACCGAAAATGCCGATGTATGGTATGTGAAGAACGACGTGCGTCGAAAACAGAGCATACGCCAAATTGTAATAAACTCGTGATTAGCTTGCAACGCCTTTTCGGGTGCGAGAAAGTATGCATCAATAGGAACTATTGGGCCGTTCACCCCTGTTGTTCTTAAGTAATTCTCCTGAAAGGGGCCAGTACTAACCTGGTCGACACGGAGCAATGTGTGATTGAAAAGGCAAAGCGCACTGGCTTATCTTTCTTTACTGGCGCCACCTGCCGCATACCAAATGGACCCGGAACAGTACCAAGAAAGCACCAACGGTGATGATCAAGCCTACGAAGGTTTGGACCACGACATCTCTTTAGACGCCGAGAGCGAGACCTCGGTACCGTAAGGCCTTACCCGCTGGTGCATTCACTGCTTTAACTTGCTGCCTTTTCGCAGGAGGACGAAGCAACCGCGTTTGCTCCCTCGATCTATGCTCGCACTGACCAAGACACCCCAAGTACGAGCAAACCGCCGAGGCTACAGCTCAACCTTGAGTGGCATGACATCAACTACAAGGTCGTAATGTACTCGCCGCGGGACAATCTCTTCGCCAAGCTCCTCGTCAAGCTGCCCATACCCTCTTTCCTCTTGGCCCCGCTCTACCTCGGCAGCGAGCGGCCCATCCTCAACAATGTGAGTGGTAGCGTGCGGGCAGGAGAGCTGGTGGCCATCATGGGCCCCACGGGCTCAGGCAAGACCACTCTGCTCAACGTGCTCTCCAAGCGCATCACCAACAACGTGACCGGCCAGGTCCTCATCAACGGTGAGGAAGTCCCCGGCAGCCGACTCAAAAGGCGCATGGCCTACGTCATGCAGGACGACATCTTCTTCCCACACGTCACTGTGCGGAGCACAGTAACCACGGCGGCACTGCTCAAGTTACCCAACAAGATGTCGTGGAATGAGAAGAAGGCTGCAGCCGAGGACGCCCTCACCGAGATGGGCATCCAGCGCTGTGCCAACACCATTGTTGGCGATGCCATGACTGTACGACCATCCATGTGTCCATCTACCAATGTGTAACACTGACGGACAATCATGGTGTTGAGCGCAGAGGGGAGTGTCGGGAGGGGAACGGAAACGAACAAACATCGCGACAGAGATCGTCGGCAATCCTCCTCTCATCTTCCTCGATGAACCTACTTCCGGTACATGATTTTAGCAACTCAGATCTATAGTTGGCGGATTCAGCTCACAATCGGCTCAGGCTTGGATGCTGCGACATCTTTGGGACTGGTGGTGTCGCTGAAGACGCTAGCGCAGAGCGGGCACACGGTGGTGTCGACCATTCATCAACCGTCGTCAGCCATGTTCATGATGTTCGACCGAGTGATCCTGCTGGCCGAGGGCGGGTGGGTGGTCTATTCAGGTTCCACCAAGGGCGTGCTGCCCTACTTCGCCTCGCTCGGCCTCCACGCACCCAGTTTCTACAATCCCGCCGACTTCATGAGTACATCTTACCTTCCTCATATCGTATGGAATGGTTGCTAAACGAAAGAGTTCTCCAGTGGAGGTGGTGAGCTCGTCCAAGTTGATCAAGGACGGTCGTACAGTGCGACAGCTGTTGATTGACACATATGCCGCTGAGCAGAACACAAAGACCAACTCGAGCAATGCGTCGGAATGCTCGCTGACGCCAGAGCAGGTGGCGTCGGTGCAGGACGTGAAGAAAGGAAAGAAGTATCCGACGCCATTCTGGACCCAGTTCACAGTGTTAGCCATGCGCAGCTTCAAGCAACGCCTGCCTGAGATCCTTGCCTGGCGCCAGATCTTCATCGGCCTTGCGCTGGCTGTGATCGCTGGACTCCTGTGGCTCCGTCAGGAGCACGACGGTATACCTCTTTCCTCGTTGTCCCTACTTTATGACTGACATCTTTACACATCCTAGAACTGGGAATCAACAACAAGAATGGCTTCCTATTCTTCAGCGTGATGTACTGGGTCCTGGTGCCCTGGTTCGACATCTTGATAGCGTGTACCGCCCCTTCCACCACACTTTGTTAAGACATCAACGGTATCATCCACTTAATATCAGTGGACAGTCCCGTCAGAGAGGGCGGTGTTCAACAAGGAGCGGGACACGGGCACATACCGCCTGTCAGCGTATTTCTTGGCCAAGATGACGGCTGAGATACCTCTTCTGCTACTGATGCCACTCGTGTACAGCTGCATCACCTATTGGATGGTATGTTACCTTGACTTTTTTCTCTGTTGCACATGAGCTAGGAGATGTTCTCATTATCTTTACTCCCTTGGCGTAGGTGGGTTTGACGGCCCATGCAGGAGCGTTCATCTTATTCTGTGTGCTGATGTGCCTGTTCGGAGCCCTGGGCGCGGGGATCGGCCTCCTCATCGGCGCAGCCATAGCTGATCGAGTCTTGAGCATGCTCTTCTCACTCATCATTGCTTACGGGTCTTTTCTTGTCGGTTAGTGCCTTACCCTTCGCTGCCGACTGTTTTTCATGAGTCTGATACTAATTGTGGATTAACAGGAGGCTTCTTCATCAGTTCGCGCACGTTGCGCGTGTGGATCGCTTGGACGCGATGGCTCTCGTTCATGAAGTACTGCTACGAGGTGCTGCTCCTCAATGAGTACGAGATAGGCAACGACACGTATACGCCCGTGGCGCCGAGCAGCTACTCCATCCCGGTGATCACCGGCAACGACGTGCTCAATCAACTGAACGTGGAAACCAACATTTGGGGCAACGTCCTGTTTGTAGTGGGCGTCGCCAGCATTACCCACGTGCTGGCATACCTTGCACTTCGGTTCCTCAACAAGAAGAAGTTTTAATAAAACTCATGTTACGCCTGGTTTTGATGCTCCCTCAATTCAGTTGAAGATAGGCTGGATAAGTCCAGCCATGCCCATGGGCCAGCAGGTGCAGATGCACACCAGCAAAGAGGGTCTTGAGTCTAGGTGTGAATGAGGGAGGATGAGAGCGAAGAGATGGATGCAGCAAGGTTGACTGCATAAGGGGTGATGTAGATTCCAATGCCATCGTCCTTGCGCCAATGTCACTTTTTAATGAACCTAAAAATGCATAGGGCACCTATTCATTTCATGTACATTTCAAGATGTCACTTTTTCATCATAATAGATTTTTGATCACAAAACCACAACTGCACATCGGTTCTTCCACCCCAGCCCAGAGATGTACACATCTTAGGTAAAATGCCAGGTACTTGAAGATATTTTGCTACTGTGTACAAATCTTTAGATAGAACCTGCACAAGGTACAAAAGGTAAGTGGGAGATTGTGATCAGAGAGATGAGAGGGAGATACCATATTTTTGGTGTTATAACACCACTGCTTCCAGTGGTGGAGCACATCCTTGAGCTGCCAGCCAGCAATGTTGATGTTGCTGGTGGTGACTCAACCTCCCCACAATTACCATCTTGCTACAGCCCTCATGGGGATTTCGGCCAGGAAGCGCCCACCACATCTTGATGTTCTCTGGTCCTTTTTTTCATTGTTTTTGTTTTGGTATCTTGTCTGGTGGATTCAAACCAATGCCACAGCCATAAGGAAAAGCACTGTATCTCCTTAATATGAATCAGATGCCTTGGATATCTCCTAATCAGATATGCTCTCCATATCTCCAGCCATCACAGCAACCATCTCCCTCTCAGTCCTTGTTACAATATGGCATAATGATGCATGTGCAGGTGGTGTGTTTGCACCTGCCTCACACATCACATGCACATACATGACCAGATAGCAAGCATTTTTATGGTAAAGGTGGTGCATGAGCACCATGTACGCAGAGAGAAATGCCAAGAAGACCATCAACATCACATGCCCACACATGACCATACAGCAGGCATTTTTGTGATGACAGAGGTGCATTAGCATTGCATACACATGCACAATGGTATGGCAAGCATAAACCCTAAGAAGCCATCAACATCACATGCTCAGGTTATATGTGTGGCACAATGGTGGCAAGCAAGCATGTGTGCTGAAGCAAAACCTTTGTCATCAGCAACTTGGATGAAGCATGGAATTACTAAAGTCCATAGGAAGGCTGATATGACAAGTGACGGTCCACCCACTCCACCCAAGTGGCATTGATTGCAGTGACGTTTTTTGTTTTGTTGCATGTATCGACCCCCACAAGGACAGATTATCCCACAATTACGCTCCATCCCCCTCACCCCTCAAAGGTAGTTCAGCAATGCTGCTACCATTTTTACCTTGAATTGCTGGTGTGGAAGCTCAGTGGGGTGGTCAATCATTTTACTGCCTGACCAGAACTGGGAGCATGAAGCACCATACACCTGCCTCCCACATCAACCTTGATCTTTTGAATTAATTTGGGCTGAAATGCTTCCCACACCAGGCCCCATATGTGTGGTGTGTGGCATGTGGCGTGTGGCGTGTGTGGTGGTTGATGTGTGTGTGTGCGGTTCTCAACAGATGACCAAGGTGACAGCAATGCTGAAGGGATCAGCACAGCAATGCTGGCTGAGACAGACAACGCCAGATCACCACATATCTCAGGCCACACTGCCAACAAGGTATGTTCTTGTTGGTGGTGCTGCATGGGTTAGTAAAGCTGATGTTGCTTGTGTGCTGTTACATCACCAAACAGGCAATGAGAGTGATGACCAAGCAGCTTGCACCAGTGGAGATCATCAATGAAAATGGGTCAGTGTTGAAGGTCAAGGAGAAGGAGACTGTGACGAAGCTGGAAGCTGCAGAGAAGAGAAAAGAAAGTCGCACAAAGAAGGCTGAAGCAGATGTGAAGAAACAAGTGGCAGCGGTGAAGAAGAAGGAGGTAGCAGCAAAGAAGAGGAGAAAAGCTGCTGCTGAGAAGAAGAGGCTGGCTGAAGAGAAGCAGCTGAAGAAGATCCAAGCGGCCAGCAGGAAGGGGAAGTGCAAGGTGGCCAGTGTGAGTGAGTCTGAGGGGAGTGACAAGCCTCCCCAACCAAAGAGGAGGAGACTTGCCATCCACAAGCATTTGGCAAAAGCACGTTCCCCCACTGATGGTATGAAGCTCTTTTACTTTTTGTTATTTATTAATTGATTGATTGATAACCTTGTAACTCTTTGTCTTTGCTTGCAGATTCAGTGTGGGAAGTTGGACTTCACAAATCTGACATCTCAAATGGCTACACAACAATGCTGAGGGCAACCCATGCACTGGGTCTCAAGAGGATCATTGTCAGTGAAGAGCTCTTCCAGAAGAAGGGCCTCCTTGAGAAAGCAGCTGTGGGGCGACAGTGATGAGGATGAGATAGCGCTCTACCTGCACTTTGAGGGAGAATGCAGGTGGATGGCTGATGGTACACCTGTTTACATTGGCTACCAGTAGCCTTCTGCACCCGTGGCCCATTCATCACTATCCTGTGTCCTCCCAAGCCACAGATGAGCACTGCTCTGCTTGTACCAGATAAATACACTTTATCTGTTTTTCTCACTATTGTTTTCCTTTGTCCTCACTTATGAGGTGGCTGCATACATTCTGCATCCTCTCAATGAGCTGCAGCAGGCAGGTCGCATGAGATGGCATTAGATGCTGCACTGGATCGCAGAATTTGCCTGCTCTGCGTTCTTCCATTCTCCCAATGAAAAAAGCCGGCAATTTGGTCATGTGTGGGCATGTGATGTTGGAGGTCTTCATGACATTTATGCTTGCAAAACCATCACGGATACATACACAATGCTCAAGCACCTTCTTTCCCACATTACACCCTCTATGTTGTCATGTTTGGGCATGTGTTGTGGGTGATCATGGTGCCATTTTTGCTTGCAATACCATCACAAAAGTATGCACAATGCTCTTTGCTTTGCACCAGCATTGCCTTAATGTTGTTATCCCATCCATGGGCACTGGGTGACACTCAGCCTTGCCAATTCAAGCTTTACTCCCAAGCCTGTTGCCAGAGACCACTGCCCACATGCACGGCCTTGGCATGATGTCATCCTGCTCATACATAGTCCTAATACACCTCTGCACACATTGATGACAGTGCATCCAATTCATCATCTGGGTAAGTACAATGTGAAACACACACATAACTCAATATCTTCCATTTTTAAGTTGTTTTTCCATTGCCCTGCTTATGCATAAGCATCATGTACACATATGCGATGGTATAGCAAGCATAAATGTAATTAAGACCAGCAACATCACATGCCCACACACGACCAAATTGAAGGCTTTTTTGTGGTGAAGGAGGTGCATGAGCACTGCGTACACGTATGCAATGGTAGAGCAGAGAGAATGCCAAGAAGACCACAACATCACATGCCCTTACTCGACCAGATAGTGCTCATGCACCACCTTTACCATAAAAATGCTTGCTTCATAAAATCACTTGTTATCTGTAGATTTTCCCAAAAAAATGAGTTAGCATTTTTCACCAAAAGTGATTTTATATTTGCAAAATGGGAGATTTGGAGTTAAAACCTATTTTGAGGAGCTAAATCTTGAAATCAAAATCATCTGGTGCGTGTGATGTGGTGTGATGGATGTGTGTGATCAGTTCAAAATGTGTGCCAGAGCTCCTGTGGTTTGTTGTTGCTCAAGAGCACTACGCTGTAAACATTGCACAGAGCACAGCAGATGTGCTATACATCATTGACATGAAGATTAAAATGATAAAATTCAGTACATATAAATGAACAAAGTTTGCATGTATGTACCTAGTGGAGGAGCCATGAAAGCATACATGAATACATTCAAACTTGTTTTTCAACTGCCTGAACACATGCTCAACATGCGCACAATGGTGATAGAAGTGAGTGTTGCACAACCAGCAGAGCCTTGAATGGTGTTAAAGGAGAGTCATGTTAACAAATAAAGGGTGCTGTACCTTTATGTTGTGCTTCTTTGCTCCAACACCCTCACTGACAAAGGTGATCACCTTGTCAAGTGTCACTGCAACAATGAAGTTGAGTGCACATTTGCCTCCCAGCTTGTGGGAGCGCTTTGCCCTTGCTCTTAAGCAATCTACACTTGACTGCCACCAGCCCAGCCTTGACATCATTGGTGCTGACTTAGGCTTTAAGGGCACACAAAACTACCCTCTACTGCAAAACTATTGCTTCCTTTGCCCATATGAGAAGCCTCTCCTCCAGGTCCTTGGCCTGCCATAGTTTGACAAGAACTCCATCTATAAGCAGGGTCAGGGTACCCTTGAACTGAGGATAATTGGTGAAATTGTGGGATATCAGTGCATGCTCTGCAGAGGACTGAGAAGTGAGTTTTCCATCAGCCCAAGTGCACAGGACACAGTGTATTGCTCCAAACTGTTGTTTGAAGTTGGAGTGTGGGAAGGTGGATAGCTTTTCCAGTTTGTGGCTGGCATGGTAGAGCATCCAGTAGATCATGATGGTCAAATTCCACGCATTCCTGTGGAAATCACCAGGGGAGAAATTTGAACTTGGTGTGGACTCTGGCAACAGCAACGAAATTTCCTTCAAGCATCTACTGCCTTCACCCAATACACTTTCAAAGATTGCATGTGATGTCATCAGACTCTCCACACCAGCCAGATCTCCAAAATTGGAAATTTCGCAGATGCCTTCCAGGAAGTGGAGAAAGAGGGGACAATCTGTGTGAAACCCATCTGGCAACTTCTGTTGACAGACCACATGACTGTTAATGTGGTGGATGATGTCACCTGCCTTTCCTTTCTTCTGAGAAACAGGAAAACAGTGGGAAAAAAAGCTGTGAGTTGCATATACATGCATTTCTTAACAATTTCCCCCAAGTCTAATGTGTCAACAATATACATTTTGGTGCCTTACCTGTATCAGCAAACCTGCTAATATCACTCAAGTTACCCTACAACTAGTGTACCACAAACAACCAAGTGAGACATGGGAAGCAGAAATTTCTTGCCTCTGGAGCTCCACCAGCAGACCTCAATGAGATCTGGCCAACTACACCTCCACAAATTGTAAATTCCACTCCCATACACTCTTCAGGGAATCTTCCCGCCAAACAAAATCATCCCTCGTAAATTGCCCAGGTATTTAAGAATGCTGTCGATGTTTTTGGCGGGAAGCTGTTTGCCGCCAAAACTCCACAACACGGCCGACAGTCAGCCACAATCCAAAGATTAATAGATTTTTCAAATAAAATAAATATGGAGGAAGATGAGGGATGGGATGACCTGCACGCCGAAGACATGGAGGCTTTAGAAATGATGGAAAAAGGTCTTGCCTTCCTTCTTGGCATTGGCCACATCCGTTCAGTGGCTTAATTTCTATCGTACTGATGGTTGCCAGAGCGCGACCTGGTCGAAAACGGGAGCAGGCGCAGGCTGTCGTTCGATCCGTCCGAAGCTCCCCAAAGAGCAAACGAAATTGTGATCGATTATCAGTTGCCAGCAGCGCTCCAGGTGGCAACGCGCTACCCCTCGCCCTCCTCCTTTTCCTCTTCCACGACCAAGCGCAAGTTCGAAGAGACCGAGGAGAAGGAGCTCGCCGAGAGCTGCCACAAGAGGGAAATCGTCAAGGGTAACCTCTCCCTCGCCCTATACAACCACACGTGATGCATGCTCGTGCTTGCTTTCACCCACACACTCGCAGCCAAGCGAAGGAAGGTTGAAGACGAGAAGATCGCCTCCACGCCCAACGCTGCGCCTGCGGTCACCGCTGTGCCCGCCACCGCGTCCAAGCCGGTGCGTGTCATGGCTCGACTCATCTCCTCTTGAGAGTTCATCCACTGATCTTCGCTCCTCTAGGCTCGCGAGCTGCCCAAGAAGAAGGTCTACAGCAACAGGCCACTCGACACGCCCTGTATTCCCGTAAACTCCTACGATGGCCGGCGCGTCTACGTTCCGCTGCGCGAGGAAGGCGCGAGCGAAGTCACGGTGCGCCGTGCCATCTTCCAACCCTGCACAACATTGCTTTACTCACGACCGAAGACCGGCCACGCAGGACCCGCTGACCGAGCGCGAGCAGCTGTTGAGCACGCCGATCAGCGTTCTGCTTGAGAGGGTCAACCAGCTCGAGTTCGCCGAGGCCAGGCAGGCCGCCGGGCTGGACGACGACCTTCTCGCGCCCCACGGCAACACAACGGCGGAGAGCGACCTCGAGACCCAGCTTTGGGTCGACAAATACGCGCCTCATACCTTCACTGAGTTGCTCAGCGATGAGGTACGTCTATCTATTGTCGCTCCTAAATGTATTGACCCCAACGTCTCTCTCTGTCTCTCTGTATGTGTGCGTGCGTGTGTGTGTGTGTTTTCGTTCATGAAGAAAACGAACAGAGAGGTGCTACACTGGCTCAAGGAGTGGGACGAGTGCGTCTTTGGCAAGAAGAGCGTGGGCATCAGCAAGGGCGGCCCCAGCATCTCCTTTGCCGGCCGAGGCCGAGGCGGCCGAGGAAGAGGCGGCTACGGTGCGTGCCGGTCATTGCAACAGGCGTGCAGGCGGGCACGTGCGTGCGGTGGCTGATGATTGTAATTGGTACAGGAGACCGAGGGGCTGGAGGTCGATGGGCCGGGCAGCGCGGTTGGGGAACGGGCAACAACGCCAACACGCCTACCTCTGGCGGCTCGCCCCAACCCGCCAAGAAGGGTGAGCTGCAGTCGGACGAGACCTCGCTCAACAAAGGTGAGCCTATTCAACCGCTTCACAGCCTGCACACAGCGCTGCGCATTGACTCACGAGTCCACACACACACACACACACACACACACACACACACACACACACACACACACACACACACACACACACACACACACACAACGTCTTTCGCTCTCAGAGCACGACAACAGGCCCTACGCAAAGGTGATCCTGCTGACCGGTCCTCCCGGCCTGGGCAAGACCACGCTTGCCCATGTCATCGCTGCGACCGCGGGCTACAATCCCGTCGAGATCAACGCCAGGTTGACCGCGCCTTCTTTGCTTCGATCAGAGAACACCTTGTTCGGTGTGCGTTGTTGACGTCGTACGGTTGGTTGTGGGGGGCTCGCGCGTGCAGTGACGACCGCACGGCCAACCTCTTCATGTCCAAGGTCTTGAGCGCCACACAGATGCAGTCGGTCTTTTCGGAGAAGAAGCCCAACTGTCTCATCCTCGACGAGATCGACGGGCTCACTGGCGGCGAGAAGGGCGCCATCAAGGAGCTGCTCAAGGTCATCAACGCCAAGGACAAGAAAAAGAAGGCCAAGGCCGGCCAGGCCGGCGAAGACGGGGAGCAGCAGGGCAAGGGCAAGGGCCGGAAGGGGCCGAACGCCTCGCTCGGGTCGTCGTCGTCGTCGCCCAAGCTCAAGAAGGGGTCGTCGCTGCTCGACCTGGGCAAGCTTGGGCGCACACGGAAGAGCGGCGGCTCCTCCGCATCCGACCTCAAGACGTCGCTCACGCCCTCGGGCAAGCTGCGCAGGTACCTCCCATCACAACCGCGAGTCCGCTGGGCAATAACTCGGGACTGATGATTCGAGAGTGACCCACTAGGCCCATCATTTGCATCTGCAACGACCAATACGCCCCGGCGCTGCGCGACCTGCGATCAATCGCTAAGTACGCTCCCCTCCTCCCGATCGCTTTTGCGGGGAGCCAAATGTTCACCTTTCTATTTCTGTGTTTGATCTGTTTTGTTTTTGTTTTTGGTTTGTTTTTTGTTTTTTGTTTTGTTTTGTTTTGTTTTTGTGCCCACATCACCCTTTCAAGAGTGTTCCGATTCGATAAGCCCGACATCGGACGCCTGACCACGCGATTGCAAGAGATTTGCAGCAAGGTGAGGAGCACCTCCCCCCACTTACTCCTTCCTTGTCGCGTGTGACCTCCTGCGCTCACCCGCCCAACGCTGCTCTCTCCCTGAACAGGAGGGCTTGCGAGCCGATACGCAGACCGTGATGGCGCTCTGCAATCTCGCCGACCACGACATCAGGTCGTGCCTCAACACGTTGCAGGTGCGCCTCCCTCTCTCTCACTGCACTCCACATTCTTTGTGGTTGTTGCCGTTGTTGTGTTGTGGGCCAACTCCTTTTTCTCGGCCTGCCATGCGTGGGGCAGTTCATCAAGCGGAAGGGCAAGGTGCTCACGGCGGACATGCTGGCCTCCACGGCGGTCGGCCACAAGGACGTCCTCAAGTCGCTCTATGACGTCTGGTACCGCATGCGCTTCGCTTCTCCTCGACGTTCCACTCGGGTGCGGGGCTCACACGAGTCACGACTGACTTCTCATCTCTCTCTCTCTCTCTTCTCTCGGGGCTTGGCCCGTGGCAGGAGAGAGATCTTCCGTAAGGCCGCCCCGTCCAAGCACAAGGCGCTCCACGACCTGGTCACGCGACAGAACGCAGAGAAGAGCGACTACTACGGTAAACGCACAACCCACGCCATCACACGTTGTGCACGAGAGCAACAAATATTTATTTGTTTTCTCTTTTTCTCTTTCTCTTTCTCTTTCTATTATTCTTTGTTATGCGCAGCCACGCTGGGTTACGATCCCGACGCGCCGATGAGTCGGTACGGCGGCGGCGCGGGCCAGCACGAGCAGTCGCGCTTCGACTCGCTGTACGAGACCCTGGCCGACCACGGCGAGATGGAGCGGATCATCGACGGCTGCTTCGAGAACTACCTCAAGTTCACCATGAACGACCCCTGTCTCGCCAAGGCACTTGTCCTCTCTTCTCCCTCTCCCTCTCTCTCTCTCTCTGTATGTCCCTGTCGGCCGTTTGTGGACTACTAACGGCGTCGGGCGTTCGATGGTTGGTAGACGACCGAATGCCTCGATTGGCTGGAGTTCACCGACGAGATGTCGGTGCTGATTCAGAAGGAGCAGCACTTCACCTTCCGCAAGTACCTCCCCGCCGGTATGTCAGTCTCAGTTCGCTCTCCCTGTGCTGTGTGTGCTGTGAGTGTACTGTGAGCTGTGTGTGCTGTGTGGGCTGTGAGTGGTTGCCATGCGGAGAATGGCCCGAGATGACCTGACCTCTGCCCCCGTCTCCTCAGCGCCGATGATCATCAATCGTCACTGCAGCGAGAACTCCAACCCGTTCGTTTCCTTCCCGCAGAGCGAGTTCGCCATGCGGCAGAAGCTGGGCACACACAAGTACGTACTTGGACGCTACTGCTCTGATCATGCGCTGCGTTGTATTGCGTTGGTGGCCACTTCTCGTTGGATGGGGGAAGGGTGAGCCATTGTATATATATATATATGTCCTGATGCCTTTCGCAACACCCGCGCCGAATCTGTACAGGAACATGGTCCACACGTTCATCGCCAACTCGCAGCCCGAGCTCAGGGGAACGCTCAACAGCGGCATAGAGGTCATGGAGCTGGTGCCCTATCTCGTCGACATCATCGCGCCCAAGATCAGACAGGTTTCTCTCTCTCTCTCTCTCTCTCCACACACACACACACACACACACACACACACACACACACACACACACACACACACACACAAACACACACAAATCGCTCACGCGTGAATCGCACGCGCGCAGCTCAACCCGGCGCTCTTCAGCGACGAGGAGAAGACGCAGGTGCAGAACGCCGTGGGGATCATGTCCTCGTTCAAGCTCACCTACAAGCCCAACGCCGATTTCGTCGCGGCCAAGGATCCCAAGGGCCGCACCAACCGCCTGCGTCTAGAGCCGTTCGTTTCACTCCTCTCCCCTTCTGCCCGTGTGTGCGTGCGTGCGTGCGTGTGCGATTCTGATGATGCAATGCGTGCGAAGGCCATTGGACGAGCTGGTGCGCTTCGAGGGACTCGACTACGAAGGTAGTCACAGAGCGCTGACCGACGCCCAAAAGGAGATGATTGCCGCCGAGGTACTCCTCTCCTCCGCCGTGCTACCTATCACAGCCTTCGCGCGCGCGCACACACACACACACACACACACACACACACACACACACACACACACACACACACACACACACATGCACACACATAATGCACACACACGACCTTGTGCAGATCATGGTGGAGGACATCAAGAAATCGGAGCGGGTGGCGATGAAGAAGCTCAAGGACGGCCCCATGCCGGCGTTTGCGACGCCCGAGCGGAAGCAGCCGCAGAAGGCGGCGGTGGACGAGGCCAAGCGGCGGCAGTTGCAGGAGCAGCTCATGAAGAACACCCAGAGGCTCGTGCCCGAGGGGGCCGCCGTCGTTCACCGCGACTTCTTTGGGCGCGTCATCGCTACCCCGACCAAGGAGCCGGCCAAGAGCCCCGTCAAGAGCCCGCGCAAAGGTATCGTGTGCGCAACACGCGCGCGCAACACACACGCACGACGCACGACACGTGATTGATTCTCCGCGGTCGCGCGCAGGGGCCACGCCGACCAAAGCGCAGCCGGAGGCGGAGGCGGCCGAGGCAGACGCGCCCACCGCGCCCGCCGAGGTCTTCTACAAGGCACGCGCCAGCCCCCCTCCCCCCTCCCGCACGCAGCGTGGCTCCTAAACGCCCACAACAACAATACCAACAGTTCCACGAGGGCTTCACCAACGCCGTGCGTCGACCGGTCTACGTCAAGGACTTCTTCTAGCAAGGCGAGCCAAGGGGGGGGGGTGTGTTGTGTGTGGGGGGGGGAAATGATTGTACAACGTTTTTTGCGTTTTTGCAGCAAGCTTGGTTTGGAGATTACAGCCCACTCGCGCGCCCCACGCTACCGGCCGGGGGGGACGGCCAGAGAGGAGAGGGGGAGTAGGAGGAGGTCAAGAGTCGCTGGAGGAGGGCCGCGAGGCGAGCGGAGGGAGGGCTGGGGGCTGGCCGGCGCTGATGGA